>JBAKBP010033674.1:0-21602 GCA_037953745.1 Lithodes maja | reverse complement strand
CACTCTGTCATAGGCCTTCTCCAAGTCCATAAAGGCAACATACACCTTTTGTTTCTTCTCCAGATACTTCTCCACAACACAATTCAGGGTAAAAATCTGATCTACACATCCTCTTCCCTTCCTAAAGCCTCCCTGCTCGTCGCCTATCCATTTCTCCGTTCTCACTCTCACTCTCTCAATCACTACCCTACTGTATACCTTCCCTACTACGCTTAGAAGACATATTCCTTGGTGGTTACCACACACTCCTCTTTCCCCTTTGCCCTTATATAGGGGGACTATTATGCCAGTCTTCCAGTCATCGGGTGCACTCCCCTTCTCCCATGCTAGTTTGCACATTTTCCATACCCATTCTATCACTATCTCACCACCATACCTCAACATTTCCCCACACACTCCATCTGTTCCTGGTGCTTTCCCCAACTTCACTCTTTTCATGGCTTCCCACACTTCTGACCTCCTGATCCCCACCTCCTCCTCCACTACTTCTCTTCTTCTCCCTCCCATACCATATCCAGCTATGTTTGCTGGCTCTTCATTCCTTTCATTTAGCAACTCACTGAAGTACTCCCTCCATCTTTCGACTCTCTCTTGCTTCTCGGCTAGCATTCTCCCATTCTTATCTTTCACACCCTTACTGTTTCCCTTGCTACCTTCCCTAACTTTCTTGACTTCTTTCCAGAACAGTTTCTTACTCTCCCTCCATTTTACACTCAGATTCCTTCCAAATTCCTCATCTACTCTTCTCTTACTTTCCTTCACTACTCTCTTCACCACCCTCTTACTCTCCACGTACCTCGCTCGTTTCTGTCTCTCGGAATCTTCATTCCCTCTGCTACCCAACCACTCTCTATATGCTTTCTTCTTTTCTTCCACAGCTATTCTTACCTCTTCTGTCCACCATGCTGTACCTTTCACTCCCCTCCCTCTTCTCCTCACTCCACACACCTCCTCACATGCTGCACATATCTCATCCTTAAACACCTTGCTCATCTCCTCCACTTCCTCCATAACTTCCAGGTCGAACCCACCTAGTCGTCTTTCCACTGCTCTCCTGTACTCCTCCCTGACTTCCTCCTCCTGCAACCTCTCCACCCTCCTCACCATTCCACCCTCCTCTCGCCTCCCTCCCGCTCTCCTCACCCACTTCTTTTGTATCCTAACCTTAGCTACCACTACATAATGATCAGACAGACCCCCTCCAATACCCCTATACACCCTAGCATCCATCACAGATTTCTTCATTCGTTCATCCACACATACATAATCAATCAATGACTTTCGTTCCACCACTGTCTTATCCTTCATCGTCAACATCCGTTTCCACGTGTACCTGTGGATCATTCTGTGTCGGAAGAAGGTGTTGGCTATCCACAGCCTCTTCCCCACACATACGTCCACAAGTGCACTACCATTCCCATTCACCTCTGATGGTACCCCCCACCCTCCCACCACTCCCTCAACTTTCCGATCACCCACCTTACCATTCATATCCCCAATCAGAAATATTCTTTCGTTCTTGTCAAACTTCTCCAGGTATATACAGTATAATATATACATAATATAATAATATTTATATACAGTATAAATATATATATATATTTAATAGTGGCCCCTTCATCATTGATGATGTTGCATATTAGTATAATAGTCTCCATTCAACATCCACGTCAGTCGTTTGAATCAACCGCCGCGAGGAAGAATAGGAGTCATCTTCATAAGTGCAACGCTACTTCTCTTATGGTGTCGTCACAGATCGGGTACCCACTACGAAAAAACTTCGTAAAAAATAAGAGAACAAAAAACGAAAAGGAATTTCCACTTTAACACTGTTATTCACAAGTTTCCCACATTCGGTGGATTTTCTTGCGTTGTGGCTTCTTACCGCCTCTCGCCAAGCGCAACAATTCTTCCTTCTCTTCCTCGCGGGCCTACCATCAACACTTGTGCCCCCGCGCTCCGGCTTCATTCGACGCTCGCTCTCCTCTAGTGAGTCTTTTCTCATTTGTATGTATCTGGGAGATAGTGAGCAGGGTTTAGACTAGCTATCACAGGTTGTGTTATTGTTGGCCCGCAGGAAGTGTTAAATTAGGGTACGTTTAGACGCTTACTCCTTGTGTTCAATGTTTCCACCACACGTGTGGTGTTTTTTTGTTTTGTCTGTTGCTATGCGCCTTAGTTTTTGCTTTTTCCTTAGTTAGGAGGCTTTCCTTTAAGTTTCTTGCTGTTCTTTTGTACAGCTTGGGGGTCTAGGGACCCTGTCTTTGTTGCAGATGCGCCAGGGATTTGATTGTCACACATGGTTGTGGTGTCCTCCGGTGTTTGAGCCTGTGGAGAGGCCCCACTTGGGGGCTTTTCTCTTCGCCCTTTTGGCGCTGTTAAGGGTTCTTTGTGTAGTCTGTAATGTTTTTTCCGGATAAGCCTGTAGGTTATCTAGTTTTGGGGGCTCTTTTATTTTTAATGTTATTGTTATTTATTATGTCCTCTGTGTGTTGTGGTCTCGCTGTTGGTTAGTGTGCCACTTTCCGGGAGTCCTGCAACGTGTTCCACGCGTGGGAGTGCGTGAGTTTTGGGTCGGGTTCCTCGCGGCTGTGCCTTGCTCCGAGTCCCCCCTCCCTTTGCTTTGCCCGCCGGCCTAGGGTTTGTAGCCGTTGGGTCGTTCCGCCGTGCCGGCGTGGTCACGGGCTCGTGTCTCCCTCGCCAGGTTAGCGTCGGTGGGTGTGGTGGCGCCACTGCCCCCTGGTTCCGGGCCCCTCTGGGATCCGGCGGACTCCTATGTAGATCTGGTTGGTAAGGTGCTTTTGAGCCCCTCGGACTTTGCCTCTGCCTTCCGGCGGCTGCACGAGCAACAAGTCCTCTGGCGGGTGGTGTTTTTGTTTACGGAACAAACCAATACCTGCCGTTAGGGGTCCCCCGGTCACTAGGACTGGTCTGTTTTGACGTGGGATATTAAGGTCGTTTACCCCGCCGTGCCGGCGGTTCAGTGGTCAAAGACCCCGGCGGACACTGCACTTATGTCTCATCATCAGCTAGCACGCTTACTTCAATGGTGTTTACCCCGCCGTGCCGGCGGCCCAGTTGGTAAACGGATCAGCGCCTGCTTGTGTGTTTTGTGGAGCACAGAGCGGTCCGCCGTCAGGGGGCTTACTGTTCTACGACCTAGGTCGTAACGGTGGCCCTCTGTTTCAGTGGTATCCCCTTCTCATGTTACCCAGGGGCATGGGAAGAGGCTATTCACGCCCTGTTAGGTGTAACAAGAAGAAGGAGGCCGTTGCCTCCTATTCTTCTTACACCGGGAGGTTAGGATGGGTGAAACTCCCTGTATAATACCTTATGAGCATTGATTCCTGGAAATTTTTCTTTCCAGGTGGGCACTCAGGACAGCCGGCTACCACGTCGTTCCCGCCGGGGAGAGGAGTCTCTGCATCATGTCTTTGTTTACAGTCTGCTCAACCCCCGCCTGTCTTTTGATACCAATACCAGCCCATAGCAGGTGTATCAGGTGTGTTCATTGTTTAAACAGAACCTCTTTCATGTGGGCATCTCGTACGTGTCCGGTGTGTTCAGATATGTTCGAAGAATGGCTCGCGGCCCAAGATATGTCTTGCTTACTCACTCTCATTAACGTTAAGACTAAGTTTAAGACCTATGCTTCTCAAGTAGCTAACAAAGAACTGTTATGTGATAACCCAGAATTATTGAGGGTAGTTCAATTGTACTCATTTGATGATCATATAGCTCACCAGTCACACAACTCCCCTATACCTTTGTTGACCATTGGGTCCCCTATGTCCTCCACGACATCTGCACAGAGCTCCTCTCCCCCATCTAAGAGGAGCCGCTTGATGTCACCGGAATGCCTCCAACCTGCCCACCCAGGTCCACCAGCGGGCAACCTGAGGCGCATGGACAGCACAGACTATCTGCCTGACAAGATCCGCCGGCTCTCGAGCCCACCACGACGTGTGTTGCTTTCTAATGAAACTCCTACTTCTGCGCAAGTAGATCTCACGGGATCACAGCTGGAAGGTCCGGTGGCTGCCTCGGGGATGCAGGGGGTTAGCCCCGGTCTCCTCGGGCCGGACGCCGGCCCCTCTCACACTGCCACTAGACTTAGACAAACTGTACACGTTAGGCTCCAAGGTTCCAAGTTAGTGTTGTCAAACAAAAAGGCTCAGTAAGCCAACATGGCTCATACCTCTACTCAGTCTCCGGGTGTTTTTACATCACATGCGGTTACGACCATACGGTCTCACGCAACACTACTGGCTCCTTCTAAGGACCAGTTCGGCTTGACGGCCGCCCCCAAGAATATAGGTTCGCAGAATGCGACCAACCCGGTAACACCTCCGCCGCGTGACCAGAAGTCACCGGCTTGCGGTTCACACCACCCGGCAGTCAGACACTGGTGAACAACCCTAGGACACACGCTGCCATTCTCAAACATGCTGACACTCTGATACCGACAGACCAACAAGATAGGCTAACAACACAAACCACTCCCACGGGGTTAACGGCTGTGCAGTTAAATGAGTTGTTACAGAAGCTGATAAGTCAGTGTGCCCTTAAGCAGGGTCAGGCTTCTACTCGGGCACTGGGACCACCTCACAGTGTATCTAGGCCCCCCTCTCATATCAATGTAGGCATTCCCTCTCCGGCAGTCTCCTCCGCCGGGCCAGCAACGACCCGCATAATTGACTACCCGCCGCCTACGGGCCCGGTGCTAAACAGACCAGTTCATTCCCGGCCTGCGGGGCAAGAGTATCAGCCGCGGGCCGTAAATGTTACCCCAGGTTCGTTGCCAGACCCATTAGTCCGTCCCTCAACCTCGATGCAACTCCTAGGGTTAGGAGACCTAGAGTTCATGGGTGCGTCCAAGCCCCCCAATGTAGCTCCCCCTTCCGCCGGCCGACCCAAGCAGGGACTACCGGCGGATGATTGGTCACTTGCTCCTCCCTACCTTAGATCCCCCTTGAATAGGTTGGACACTGGGTCAGTTCCTAGTCAGGACCACCTCAGCCAGAATAGTTCTGTGGGTTCAGACGATACTCAACCTTACTTATCCCCCTCGGTAGACAGGACCCATACGGTGAGTAGCCCGCCGGGTCCCTCTTCCACCCCTTTTTCTCACCCCAGTGCCCCCCTAGTCCCACCAGGAGTCCCAACACTATCCCAGGTCATCAAAGCACCAGGCAGGCTCTGGCTTCCGGTTACGGGTGTGACGAAAGGAGAGGGGCATAAATCGACACAAGGGGAGGTCCCAGTGCCGGTGGAGTGGGCAATTGAAGTTAACCGTAAACATGTCTTTAGGGCAAAAGATGCTAACGGTACAGTCATACAGGTTCCTATATATGCTAGACCTGACCCGGCAAATTTTCAGTATTTTGTATACAACCCATGCCTTGTGGTTCCTCTTCCGGCGGATTCCCCGGTCCAGGATCCTCTTGACGCAGACACTCCCGTTTGCCCTGATTGCCATAAACGATGTGGCAGTAATGGATGTCATTCTCTGTATAAACAGAGGGAGCCTTCTCGCAAGTTTCACAGATGTGGTCCACATAAAGACCAAAGGGAGCTGAATCTGAGTAAGGTGGGCGATGGGCCGTGGGTAACGTGGGATCAGGAACTGCAACAATTTGCTGTAAATATTACATCCAATGCCTTGTCCCCAATTCCCCCTCCCGCCTTTACCGATTTTGACTGGCTAGCACAACGACCGGGCGGAGTTCCGTTCCCTATTTTTAATTTTCTTATAGCCCCTCAATTGACGGCGGAAGATTTTCCCTTGCCCCTCATTGCTCCTGAACCTCTTGAACTCCAACGAGAATTTCTGGTCAGAGATAAGGCCCACAGGACGTTTATTAGCTTCCTGTTAACTAGAGACACGGCCCAGGCTATTACCCAACCGATGCCGAATCCCTCTCGACGGACCCAGGAATTAGTTAGTCTTTCAACAATACCTCCTCCCTACCCCGGGTAGAACACTCACTGAAATTCGAACGGCCTTGTTAGAGGCAGTCCGGTCACGTCAGCTACTCAGACTCGGTATGGTTCAAGGGTTACCTATGAATGCTTACTATAGGATCTTATTCTCCCCTGTCGTAACTGCGAGGATCATGGATAAACAGACGGAGCGAGATGTTAGGGTAATGTTGCACTTGAAGGACAAGACCAACCAATAAGTCTTCCCCTGACGGCTCCAAGCTGCAGGCGGACGGGTTCACCTCCAGCTCTTTGGTTAAATTACATATACTTTAGGACTACTGTTCTGGACTCTTCAGTCCTCCCTCTGTCTTCCTCCCTCCCTCGGCCATGCTAGCGCAATAGGGTTTCGAGGTTCGACCAAGTGTTAAGTTCCCATGGGGGCCAGCGCCACCTGATGTCTTTGGTCCGACTGGCCAGAACCGGTCAACACAAAAGCACGCAGGAAAGGAAGTCATGCGGCTTTACTTCACATGGCGTTGCATAACAGACCGATAACCACCCTCTGCATAAGGGATGGGATACTAACGCACTACGCAGGAAAGGGAGACCGCGGCCGCCAACCAGGGTCGGTTCTGCGAAAACCGTTAACCCCCCGGCGGACCTGCACCTGGAGTGTCCATCTCACATTTCAATGCAAGAGTGACAGCCGGAGGCACCCGTCCGCCGGCTTGCTACCTTTAAAATAATGTAATACTAGTCACTAACATCTACTAGTATTGGGATACGGTAACCAAGGGGTTCCCACCCGCAATTACACGTGTCGGTTCCCCAACAGGTCCCTCTTCATACGATAGGTGCGGTGTAACACTTAAGTTTTTCCTCACTATACTAGGCAATTCCAGCCCTCAGCACGCCTGGGTGCCGGATGTTCCTTAAGAGATCGCCCCCCGCTGTCGGAGATAGGAAGTCACCCCGGCGGGTTTTTCTCCCTATCTCCAATGGACTAGGGCCTATCTCCAATGGACTAGGGCCTATCTCCATATGCTTAACCTAGTTGTGCACACCCGGAAGATGTTTCCCAGGGTCAGGGACGGCTCAGCAGCGGAGCAAATTTTTTACAAAACAACCACTGCAGGCCGGGGTCATCCTTTCCATCCCCTTTTGAAGTTCTGTTGTAAGAAGCGGAAACCCTTCAGGCCACTCTCGCTTTTTCTTTCTCTTGTTTTTATTCCATATAGAATCATAATCACATTCCCTTGCTTCAAGCCAGTTGGCATTCTTCACTTGATCTTACGGACACGTCCGTTTTCTTGCGATCACTATGGCTTATACTTTCGGTCAGAGCTCCCGATCACCTTTCGACCCGGCTAGTCCCTAGGCCGTTTCAGTTCTCTATAACTCATCCTTTCAAGGGAAACTTCTTTTCCCATTCAATCCCAAATGACCTTTTAAAAAAAAAGGTCTCGCCGTAGGTTAACCTACGGATAGCCGGATCATCCCTAACTTAGTGGCTAGCCGCGCTGTCCCTGACCTTTCTGTGGCCTCGGGAGTATTGTAAATTATGTTTTAGATGTAAGATCAACCTTTCACCATAATGTCTATGTGCCGGCTGGGTTACGCCGAGGGGTGCGGGGGTCACGGCAGGAGCCCGTCAAGGCCTCCGGCTCAGGTTCCCCGAGTGTCTTGCTTGATGCCCGCCTAAGGGAACTTATATAATGTTATCCGGCGGACTAAACTGGGATAGCCGACTGACTCGGTTACGCGCTGATCCTCGCCGAGGGGGCGGGGCTTGGTAATAGACTTAGGAAGTGCCATCGGGACAGATTGTCATGGCAAAAGTTACTTCCCTGTGTTATTTACAAACTAAATTTTCTTTTTCTTTAAAAAAAAAAAAAAAAAAAAAAAAAAATTGTAAGTCTGCCCATGGACACACTCCTGTTGTTCTTACTTGTATTCCCAGCTGTTAGTACTGTGATAGATATGCCCTATAGGGCTTCAGAGAAAAAGGGGGGGGGGATATGTGGATCCCAGTACAAGAGAGGAACTCCCCCTTACACAGGATTACAAGTTGGTATAGGGCAAGCTAGACGCTGTTTATGCCGGGCTGTGCCCAAAATTAGATAATTATGTATGAGCTTAGAAGCTCGGATTACTTGGTTTAAATAAAACAGAAAAAATTGAGAATTTAGAGGCTTAATTCAAGCTCATGTTTTATGATTAATAAGAGAATGTTTTTCATGTTTCAGTTTTCGAGACTAGTTGCACTAGATTACAACAAATCCTAACTGACTCTGTAAGTGTTTCCATTGTGACGGGTTGGATCTAGCGTTTTCCGTTGTTGCCGCATACCTAGTCCAATAGAAAGAGCCCAGTGTTTATATATTCCAGGACGTAACAAATGTATGTGATTGGTGTACAAGAACAATTAGCTGTAACACAATGTATGTGATTGGTGTACATGAACAATTAGCTGTAACACAATGTATGTGATTGGTGTACATGAACAATTAGCTGTAAAAAAGGTATGTGATTGGTGTAGAAGAACAATTAGCTGTAAAACAATCAACTCTTTCAGAACGATAACATATTGTTCATTATATTCTGGTTACCTTAATATGGTAATTATGTTTTAGCTTATAATCTACCATCTAGGACGCAAAGGGGTAAATACTATGTAATTATACCATCTGAGTAACATGGTCCTACATAAAATCACCTCATGTTAACTAGAATAAATGGTAACAAGGTGTCATCATACTGAAAGGGTTAACTAATCACGCTAATTTACTCCATAAGGAAATGCACACTTCTAATTCAGTCATACTAATTAATATTTGAAAAATATTGCTGATCAACATACACACACCATCGGCAACCAAACGGAAGTTTCCACCGTCGACTTAAAAAAATCTTTAAAAATAAAAGTTAGAAAATCAACAAGATCTCAATACTTTCCAAAACCCTCATTACCCCAGTTTACGATCAATATCACCCATCTTTTGTACACGTTGAAGGATTTTTTCCACAAAGTTGGTAGCGTTGTAGCTCTCAATGGCTTACAACTTTCCCTAGAACAATGGAAGGGATGGGGGCGGTATAATGCTATCACCGAAGACCAGAGTATAGGTTTTTGTATATATTTATAGTCGAAGGTTTAATGTTACTCTTGCCCACATACGTTCTGTTCCCCGTCGTATTTTTATGTATGAAAGTTAAATAAAATGATTGCATTGCGAAAATGGTCTTTCATCAGATAAGTTAATCACTGGCAGTGATTATTCACTGCATAACAAACTACACTCGTAATTCAATCATGCGCATTATATTTCTATGTATACAATCAAGAGGAACAGTACTTATGCAGGCAACTGTACAATTATCAGCATATATAAAGTTACCTACATTCCAAGCTTTGAACTTATAAAGCCAAAATCTGAACATTCTAAACTATTTTAAGGCATTGTATTGTCTCGTTTGCGTTCAATTGGGTGAGTTGCCATTTATACTATTAACTGTACCTAATTCCATGGTGGTATTTTTTCATTTCCCCGTTAAGCCCCACTAGTTTTACTCCATTCAGGTGGCATTTTTGTTTCCAAGCGCGTCATAGCGAGCCTGTAACTTAAGGGCAGTAAATGTTTCTACCAATACATTTACAAATTTACCTTGTAGGGGATTTTAATATGAAAAAAAAAAAAAAATCTTTTGGCATTCATAATAAAACACATTCGCATTTGTCCATATATGTGCTCAACAGGCAAGAAATGAGTGTTCAACATTTATTATTACACACTTGTAGTGCATATATTCCATTTTTGTTACAGGTTTGTGTTTTATATAGTGCCCCCATTATTAATTCAGTGTAGTATTAAGGAAGGGGAAAGGTGGGGGTGGGGAATTAATGTTCTCCCTAGACTTCTATCAAGCTAGTAGCCGCCCCCCTTCCCCCCCACACACATACACATACAAGGCCATAGACCTCCATCAAGCTTAACCATTCCTTTACCGGTAGCGTCTTTTATATTTGATTTTAGTGACATTTAGGCAATGTTATTACGCGTAGGAAGGATATGTAATAGCTAAAAGGATTAATTGGGATAGTATGTAGAATTTTAAGGGGTAGACGTCCTTCCTAAGTTGAATAAAATCGTCTAATAGTTGCCAGAATATAATGAAAAGGACGTCGCTGGTACAGCCGTGGTTACCAAAACATCCTTAATACCCCCTTTGGAGATTAATTTGTACATTCTCGGTAGAAAAATATTACTCCTATTATCCTATATTAACCCTCTCCGACATATAACGCAATTTTGAGCCTATTAGGGATACTTTAAAGCCTTTATTACCATCAGGGGTGTTTAGAAACCTTTAGTTTAATTACTTCAACCTCTGCAGTTGTCTTTGAGTTAGCTGTGGGCAGAAAACTAATTTTGGAGCTCGGTAATTATAAGAGTGAGAGAACTCTATTTCTTATTGCTAATCTGGCAACCTCTGCGTCATATGAGTCTGAAGGGGCTAAAGGCTCGCCATCACTCGCCAAGAAAACAATGACCTCTAGACGGCACAAAAGGTCTTAATATTGACAAAGAAATGTGGTGAAAGGTCTTAGCCTCACCAAACTAATGGGGCGAACTATCTTGGCAATAACCTCTTGTGACCAAAAAAAGGGTAGAGAAAATGGGTTGTAGATCTCAACACCTATTACCTTCGCTAATGGTAATATTGCCAGATTGATTAACCCGGCAAGTGCTGAAACACTAATAAGAGTATTACCGCTACGCAGCGGATCCCCTTATATAATCCCGGTTTTTTAACGCGTACCAAAACCGCGGTCTTTAATTTGTGCGAGTGTAGTACGACTTGGCACCTCTCGATACCACCACCCCACACGCTCGGCCCGCACACAGGCAAGCGATACACACGCACGCACGTACACACGCATTGGTGCCTACACCACCCTCACGCTCTCGCCCTGATGACACAACCAGCCCTCCTTCTGGTGGTGTCAGCGGCCGTGGAAGGCAGAGAGTGGCTGCCAAAGACCCCTAGCTACCATTACTACGGCACGGGTAGGTCCGAGGACGAGGAACCTGCACGTAAATCACATAAAACACGTGCAAGCAAGGGCAGTGCACAGAGTCATTGTCTGTCTTCTTTCTAGGACACTGCCACCACCACCCAGGCAACTGCTACCACCACTACCACGACCACTGCCACCACTACCACCGACGCAGGAGGCCGCCCTTTTGCTGCAGGACCTGCGGGGGCCACTGGGAAGACAGGGAAGGGCATGGGTAAAAAAACTTTTACCTCTGCCACTACCACCTTGCCACCACCACCACCACCACCAGCCGCCTCTGCCCTTGCCGCCCCTGCCGGCCCTTCTGCCCCTGGCCCTGCCAAAGGGAAGAAAGGGACGAAGGGCAAGGCGACAACGGCGACAGGGA
Source organism: Lithodes maja (assembly GCA_037953745.1). Taxonomy (NCBI): domain Eukaryota; kingdom Metazoa; phylum Arthropoda; class Malacostraca; order Decapoda; family Lithodidae; genus Lithodes; species Lithodes maja. The sequence goes on along the minus strand of JBAKBP010033674.1, from coordinate 10,230 downwards.
CAACAATAATTGCACATACAGCTGGCTGACCTTGGCTTGCCAGCGACTCGCGACTCACAGACACAACTTCCCTCCCTCCCTCCCTCCCACCCACCAACCACACCTCTCCCATAACCTCCGTTCCCGCCGGTAAACTCTCTCATAATTCGCTTGTATGTCGCATATTTGGTCTATATGAGGTGTGACGTTAACCACTCCGTTAGAACCGCATGGCTTGTCCTACAGTGACTCACTAGGATCGCCAGGGCAGTGGATGGGGCTACAGTTTATGTATTAGAGTGTGCTTTATTTCATATGAAAGCTCGTGTCATGGGCAGTCCAGAAAGGCTCTTTATTTTCACCCATGTCAAGGCTTTATATATTTAATTGTAAAGTATATGTTTTGTCATTAACTAGTAATGATGGGATCTGGGAGAGAGAGAGAGAGTAGAACAGAGTGAGAGGGAGCGCGCAGTGTTTTTGTCCCGCTCGATGACGTCACGGCTGGCTGCCTCGCGGGGGTTGGTGGAGAGAGGCCTTTGCCATGCTGCAAGCTCTCTTGTTAGTGGCTGGACGACTTGCAACCACTTTTTTCCCACGCGGCTCGAGCTGGTTCGAGTATATATACAGTTCCTCGCCACTCTCTCCCTCAGATCTGGTTTCTAGAATGCATCTATCTTATCCCTTGCTACCTGTCCCCTGCTCTGCACCTGAGAATCTTTTCCTCTGCCTATCTCTCTCATTTTCCATATCTTTCACCACCTTTTATTAATATTATACCCCCTCTGGTTAACTCTGCAAAATCAGCTTCATGCTGGCCAGTTGTATTGTGCGTTAAGGTCTGATATAACCTATGTATGTTAGTTGTTAAGATAAGTGGATCACGAAGCATTGGTTGGCATTCATATTGTTTAGTACCGCTTCCTATAAATATTAGTGTTCTGCTGGATTAGATAATGCTAGACTGGGAGTCTGATATTATAAGGTATTGTTTCCTATGAGTGCTGGCTTTAGTTAAAAGCTGCACGACCTGAGAACTGGAGTTGATTGAGAAAATTCTAGTCTGTGTGCCATTGAGAATAGAGCATGCACGAATGAGGGCTTTTTGCCTATACCATTCTGCACTGTTCTAGTCTCGATTGTGTGTCTTTGAGGTACGCCAGGAGAACGCTTAATACTTCGGTATTAAGGTTTCTCAAGAGAGCTACCCTTCATTATAACGTAATATTTGACGCACAGACTTGAGATTTGCACTAGGCTATGCAGCATGCCATGCACACCAGTATCTCGTATCATTGACTCTAGCTAGACTTTATCAGTCACAGTAGACATTAAGTATATTAACCTAATTACTCTTTTTATGCATACCCATTTATGAATACACAAGCATTTCGCAGCCTAGTTTGATGTATTGAGACACAAACGACTTAGGCTCTTTTTGTTGATAGGAATACTGCATTGTCGTGGCGATTATTATTATTGTTGTAGTGTTTAGGATATTCTTGGCTCCGACGGCATTATATATTCTGCCTTTTTGTGTGCATAGCCTGCACGAGCATTGTTCCGCTGCCTGCCTTTTTGGGTTCCATTTCCGATACGAGCATCTTTATAGCATCTAACATTTAAAGAAGATTCCTTGTTAGTGTTGAAGGACTTTAGTGCACTTTCTTTCATGCAGGAGTGCCTGACATTTATTGATTAAAGTAACGTAAGCTGTAACTTCTCTTACCACCTTACTTTGCATACCATAACCAAGCACCTTCGGTTATAGATAGTAATAGGCTGTTTTCACCTAACATTAAGCCTAGAGTAGACGCACATTTATTGAGAGTTTGATAGCCTATTATTGCATATATAACTCTGTAGAGTATTTGTGTTCTTTGTTCACTGGGGATATACATCAGAGGTTGGAGCTAGCGCTTTCCGTTGTAACATTTATGCCATTACTAGTCCAATGAATAAGAGCCCTGATATATTTGAACCCCAGTCGTAACAAATGGCGACCTTACCTAGGATTTGGTGAACCTACATTTATTAGCAGGGAACATTTGTTGTTTTAGAGAATATTTTGCGGGGATCAGCAAGAATATATTTTTTTCGCAACATAGTATAGCCCTTGAGTATTTCCGAGAATTTTTGGGTGTATATTGAGGTATAAGAGTTTGGGGTACTTCTTTTCTGAATATTGAGGTGGGAAAGTTTTGTGAGCATCATGTCTTATACCGGATCAGAGGAGAATGGAGACACAGTACGTAATGTCTAAACTGAGGAACAGCAGCATGATGAAAGGGTTAATCGGGTGAACTGTGAGGAGGATGCTAGGATATTTTTGCAATGGCCTGTTACTGCCGAGCGGTTGGAGGGTATGGATCGGTACGGTCTTCAATGCCTGGCCACAGCTATCGGTCATGCGGTTACTAGCAGCATGACCAAGGATAACTTGATAACGTGTGTACTGGGCAGGGTGACTGGTGAGCGAGATGGGTTGAGTGCTCAGAGCCCTTCGGCCATGCTTCCCCTACACTCGACTCTCAGCCATCCCAGTAGTTTGCCGACCCCGGGTACGCTTCCGCAGTTGGGTGGTGACTGGCAGGGTGGGTTGCCCCTGGGGGGACCACCGGTAATTTCAAACATTGTAGCACCTTCACCTCCTCAAGGGTTATCTCCAGAATTATTGCTTCAGCTCGAATTAGCTAAGATCGAAGAGAGAAAGGCTATCAGGGCAGGTGAGCTCCAGCAGCAAATAGAATTAGCCAAGATAGAAGAGAGAAAAACTATCAGTCAGGAGCACATAGAGCTAGCAAAAATCCAAGCTGAGTCGACTAGGTACTGTGCCGACATGGATGTAGAGAAGTCGCGAGTAGAGACAACGGGACAGCGACTTGGGGCTGGTAACCGTGTTCATGAGCAGTCTCTCTCGCACTCATTGAAACTGGTTCCGGGGTTTGATGAGAGTGGTGTAACAGAATTTTTCACACGCTTTGAGAAGAAGTGCCAGGAACACCAGTGGCCAGAGAATAAATGGGCAGCACTTGTATCCTCTAGATTAATAGGCAAGGGTCTTAAAGCCTACGATGCGTAACCTTTGGAGTTATGTATTGTGTACGAGGATCTCAAGGAGGCTGTTCTGAGGGCTTACGAATTGCAACCAGAAACGTACCGTTTGAAGTTCCGGGGTGTAACTAAGGGAAGAGATAGCACCTTTTTGGAACACGCCCGGGACTTGTCCGATGCTATGGGGAACTGGCTCCGATCTGAGAAGGTCACAACATTTGATGAAATTAAGCAGTTAATGATGTTGGAGCAGTTCTTTAAGAGTACGGGCGGTGATCTAACTTTGAACTTGAAGGAGAAAAACCCAAGAACTCTAGTCGAAGCAGCAGAAATGGCTGATCGACGGCTGTCGTTGATTCGGGGTTGCGGGTCCTCACAGAGGTACGATGTAAGTGCTAAGGTACGTTATCCTCCCCCTCCCCGTAACAATGACACATTTATACAGAAGAGCCATGAAACTAAAACTGAATCCAAACCTTACACCACACCGTATGTGAAAAGTCAGGGGCCTTTTACATCACAGTATGAGCCGAAACCGAAATTTATGTGTTTTAGTTGCCACCAGGAGGGTCATAAGGCAAATGAGTGCCCTAGTCGACCTCCTCCGGCAGCCGTGTCTTTTGCTCACGGCATTGGAGTGTTCAAGAGGACATCGGAGTTTGTTAGAGGCATTTCTTCCGAGGTAAATACACTGCCAGTGCAGAAGGATCCGGAAGGCTTATTCCCTGTCCGTGATGCCTTTGGTCAGAATTTTGCGTGACACTGGGGCATCGCAAACACTGTTGAGAAATTTCACTGGTAAACCTGTCAATACGGCGCGGGTGGTTGTGGTTCAGGGAGTTAATGCAACAAGGTCATACCCGCTTGTAAGAATGAAGGTGGAAGTTGATGGTGTGACTCGGGACCTGGATGTAGGAATTGTGGAGAAGTTACCTGTTGGGGGCGTCGACCTCCTTCTCGGCAACGACTTTGCGGGACCTACTTCTGAGGCTCTACCCTTGGTCGTTGCCGAGAAGCCGGCCGACGTGAGTAGGGAGGAGCAGGAGTGGGTTGAGAAGTGTCCGGTGCAGCCTATGGCGTGTGTTGTCACCGGAGATCCTGCATCCAGGGAGTCATATTCTGGTCAACAATCTTTAGATCAGCGGAGGAAGGGTACCGAGAAGGGGTTGGAAGTTGATGCGGTTGAGAGTTTAGTGTCAACGGACCTTCTCGGGGACTCATTATTAGGACCAAATATCGAGTCTGAAGAAGACCCAGTAACTGTTGTGGAAAAGGCAGAGGATGGGCTTAAAAAGACGAAAGAGTTGAAGGAGGACAGTGATGCACAGTCGGGAGATGTGGCAACAAGGTACCCTGACGCGTACCCTATGAGAAATGGGTCGGCGAAGACGGTGGTCCGAAGCTTGCTAGTGTATTTTTCCCGGTATGGTTGCCCGCAGGGGATTCAGTCAGTCCAGGGACCCAACTTCACTTCTAGCCTCTTTGTCCAAGCAATGCCGCAGCATGGGATTGTTGGGGTTGTGTCATCTGCGTATCATCCGGAGAGCCAGGGTATGTTAGAGCGATGGCACTCAGCCTTGAAATCTGTGCTTCGTTGTTGTTGCTTTGAGAGTGGGAGGGATTGGGATCTTGGCCTGCCATGTGTTTTGTTTGCTGTGCAGGAGGTACCAGGGGAGAGTTTGGGATTCAGCCCTAATGAGCTCGTCTTTGGACACCGTGTCAGAGGGCCTCTCCATATGGTTGAAGAAGTATGGGAGGGCGCAGAAAAACCTTGTTCTATGCTCAAGTGTGTCCTCAACAGTCGAGAACGGATGTTGCGCAGTCTGGAGTTGGCTGGCCGTAATTTGACTAGCTCTCAGGCCCTCATGAAGGACAGGTACGACCTCAAGGTTGAACTCAGGGAGTTTCACGTGGGTCAGGAGGTGTTGTTTCTACTGCCCCTTGTAGGTCACCCCTTCTCCGCGAAGTACACTGGTCCTTATAGGGTGGTGGAGGAGCTATCGGACCTGGTTTATTTGGTAGCCACTCCAGACAGACGGAAGCGTAATCAGTTATGTCATGTTAATCCCATGAAGGAGTATGGGAGGCACCCCCCTGAGCCTCTCACTGTGCCTGTGATGACGTTTAGCAGTCAAGGTGGAGAAGGAGAACGGGCCAGTCAAGCTCAGGTGGAGGATAACTGGAAGGATAAGAAGTTCAAATGGGTGCCTGAGTGTGAGAAGGTGTTTAGAGAAGTAAAACACCTGTTGTGCACTCACCCGATCCTCAGGGCCCCTGACTTTAGCCTACCTATCCAACTAGCAACGGAGGCTAGTGGTGTGGGGGCTGGTGCCGTCCTTGTGGAAAAGGACGATGATGGGCTGGAGCATCCTGTTAGTTTCTGCTCGGAGAAGTACAATTCGGCCCAGGGGAGCTGCTCTGTTGTCGAGGAGGAGCTGCTGGCGGTTGTACTTGCTCTGAGGCATTTCGAGGTCTGTGTTCCAGCCTATGGTCCGGTCGTTGTAGTTTACCCAGATCATCACCCTCTCAAGTTCTTGGACCAGTTTCACAATCGGAATATGAGACTGACCAGGTGGTCTCTAAGGTTATTGGTATATAACCTGGACATACGCCATATTGCCGGTTGTGACATCGTGGTTGCAGATGGTCGTTCAAGGGTATATGATCCTGGGTAGATTGACACACGGGTAGCCTCCTGCTTCAGTTTGAATGGTATTTTGCGCTTGGTGCTTGTTGGCTCGCGGTTGTAGCCCAGCGTATTGGGTCATAAAGCAGGAGTTGAGCATTTGGTATAGAAGAAAAAACTAGGCTTGCCCCTATAGTGCAGCCGAAATAAACAAATTATAAACATAAAAATCAAATAAATACTTTCTTTGATAGTTGAATTTTTTCAGTATGTTATAGCAGTAATTCTGAGTTGCACTCCTCTCAGAATGCTGGGCTAGAGAAGCTCGCTCTTGAGGAGCATACCTACATATAATTTAACCTATTGTGTTGGGAGGGTTATAATTTTGAAAAAAAAATTTGTTGAAGAACTGTGCCATATATTTTACTGCCGCTGGGTGATGGGAAGTGGAGATATAGCATGGGTTCTTACCATCAGATTTTTATGAGCCTTGGAGCCTCTGAGAAAAATCTTGGGGGGGGGGTGTGACGTTAACCACTCCGTTAGAACCGCATGGCTTGTCGTACAGTGACTCGCTAGGATCGCCAGGGCAGTGGATGGGGCTACAGTTTATGTATTAGAGTGTGCTTTATTTCATATGAAAGCTCGTGTCATGGGCAGTCCAGAAAGGCTCTTTGTTTTCACCCATGTCAAGGCTTTATATATTTAATTGTAAAGTATATGTTTTGTCATTAACTAGTAATGATGGGATCTGGGAGAGAGAGAGAGAGTAGAACAGAGTGAGAGGGAGCGCGCAGTGTTTTTGTCCCGCTCGATGACGTCACGGCTGGCTGCCTCGCGGGGGTTGGTGGAGAGAGGCCTTTGCCATGCTGCAAGCTCTCTTGTTAGTGGCTGGACGACTTGCAACTGCTCTTTTCCCACGCGGCTCGAGCTGGTTCGAGTATATATACAGTTCCTCGCCACTCTCTCCCTCAGATCTGGTTTCTAGAATGCATCTATCTTATCCCTTGCTACCTGTCCCCTGCTCTGCACCTGAGAATCTTTTCCTCTGCCTATCTCTCTCATTTTCCATATCTTTTACCACCTTTTATTAATATTATACCCCCTCTGGTTAACTCTGCAAAATCAGCTTAATGCTGGCCAGTTGTATTGTGCGTTAAGGTCTGATATAACCTATGTATGTTAGTTGTTAAGATAAGTGGATCACGAAGCATTGGTTGGCATTCATATTGTTTAGTACCGCTTCCTATAAATATTAGTGTTCTGCTGGATTAGATAATGCTAGACTGGGAGTCTGATATTATAAGGTATTGTTTCCTATGAGTGCTGGCTTTAGTTAAAAGCTGCACGACATACCTGAGAACTGGAGTTGATTGAGTAAATTCTAGTCTGTGTGCCATTGAGAATAGAGCATGCACGAATGAGGGCTTTTTGCCTATACCATTCTGCACTGTTCTAGTCTCGATTGTTTGTCTTTGAGGTACGCCAGGAGAACGCTTAATACTTCGGTATTAAGGTTTCTCAAGAGAGCTACCCTTCATTATAACGTAATATTTGACGCACAGACTTGAGATTTGCACTAGGCTATGCAGCATGCCATGCGCACCAGTATCTCGTATATTGACTCTAGCTAGACTTTATCAGTCACAGTAGACATTAAGTATATTAACCTAATTACTCTGTTTATGCATACCCATTTATGATTACACAAGCATTTCGCAGCCTAGTTTGATGTATTGAGACACAAACGACTTAGGCTCTTTTTGTTGATAGGAATACTGCATTGTCGTGGCGATTATTATTATTGTTGTAGTGTTTAGGATATTCTTGGCTCCGACGGCATTATATATTCTGCCTTTTTGTGTGCATAGCCTGCACGAGCATTGTTCCGCTGCCTGCCTTTTTGGGTTCCATTTCCGATACGAGCATCTTTATAGCATCTAACATTTAAATAAGATTCCTTGTTAGTGTTGAAGGACTTTAGTGCACTTTCTTTCATGCAGGAGTGCCTGACATTTATTGATTAAAGTAACGTAAGCTGTAACTTCTCTTACCACCTTACTTTGCATACCATAACCAAGCACCTTCGGTTATAGGTAGTAATAGGCTGTTTTCACATAACATTAAGCCTAGAGTAGACGCACATTTATTGAGAGTTTGATAGCCTATTATTGCATATAGAACTCTGTAGAGTATTTGTGTTCTTTGTTCACTGGGGATATACATCAGAGGTTGGAGCTAGCGCTTTCCGTTGTAACATGTATGCCATTACTAGTCCAAGGAATAAGAGCCCTGATATATTTGAACCCCAGTCGTAACAGCGGCATATTCCTTGGTATATGGGTGGCCTACATACGTACACGTATTTTATATATAGCATGACAGTGCTGAAAATACGATATATACGTGATATTACAGCCAACAGACCCTGTACAACTTGGCAACTCTCGATACCATCCCGCCACACGCTAAACCCGCACTCACTCAAGCGGTACACAAGCACTTGTCTCCCGCATAAACTCTCTCACCTCAGTTCCCGCCTCTAAACTCTCTCATAATTCGCTTATATGTCGCATATTTGGTCTATATGCGGCATATTCCTTGGTATATAAGTGGCCTACATACGTACACATACGTACATGTATGTACACAAGCACTTGTCTCCCGCATAAACTCTCTCACCTCAGTTCCCGCCTCTAAACTCTCTCATAATTCGCTTATATGTCGCACATTTGGTCTATATGCGGCATATTCCATGGTATATGGGTGGCCTACATACGTACACAAACGTACATATATGTACACATACTCTACATAGCATAGAAGTGCTCAAAATAGGATACATATGCGAGATTACGCCCTAACCCCCCGTCTCCTCCCTCTCATCCTACACCCTGGGCGCGCGGATATTCACCCAGGAAATCTGGCTGCGCGATGACAATCTGGCCGTGCGATGCCATTCTCTCCACTTTTTCAAATACGGACCGCCCCCCCAGCCCCCCCAGACATTTTTTGTGGGGTCAAATATATATGGCTCGATGCGCGCGAACATTCCCTACACGTTGATGTAGTTTTCATCGATATTTGCAAGGGTCGCCCAAATCGTCATATCTCCGCACAGGGATGCCTGTATACTATAGGGGGTACGCAGCGGAGAGGTTAAGGCGGTGTTACACAAATACATTTCTGGCAATATTTTGGAGCAATTCCCGTCTGGTCACTTCTGAATTAAACTTAAGTAAGTCTTAAGCCACCAAACATCTTCTACTTGTCTATACCCTGTTCCACATTGGGAGGCCAGACATCGTGAACCTTAATCTCTGTAACAATAACAGCTAGAGCAAATAGGCTGTAATTTTCCACACCTGCTGTATTTCTTGGCTGACCCTTCTCAAATGGAAGAAATATTAGCTCAACTATTATAGTCGTTTTGAGATATAGAGCTTAACGTTCAAGAATGTTGGCCTACTTGTTTGAAACAGGGTATAGTTCCCGATGACAGTTCCCGCTATTGTTATGGAACTAACATTCTCAGGCCAAAATCCGGGGATGCCGTGTCACAGACTCATTGACGTGGGAAGGATAAAGGATTTAAGCTTCTTGTCAGTATTCTTTTTGTTTTGTTAGTTTATCTACGAGACCCTCTTAAGCTAACACACACTTATCCAGACCCATTTCAAGCCTAACACACACATACACACACAAACACAGGCACACACATACACAAAACCACCTTGAAATTAAATTTGTATTTATTTTCGGTATACAAATGTTCTAGCCGAAGGCCGATTATTCGTAAATTGCAGACTGGCTATCGCCCGCCAGGATATAATCTAAACATAAATGAGGCGCAATGTCTTATAATAACCAAACTTGTTTAGCAAAATGTATTTAAATCGCAAACATAATAGTACAAAATGTCTTGGAAACGGCAAACTAAAGGTCCAAAGTGGATTAGATACGAAGAGCCCCCACTCCCCAGCCAGAACCCAGAAGTGCCGTGAGACAGACTTTGATTGACGCGGAAAGGATATCATTATTGGCTCTCTCTGGGTGTTCTGTGGTTTGGCAATATTCAAGTATTTATTGTAATTATTTATTTGTCTTAGTTTTCAACCAAGAATCCCTCAACTAATACATGCCTACCTAGACCCCTTTCAAGCTTAACGGCGATGAAATAGATAGATAAATAATAACAAATACAAACAAAAAATGCCCTTAGAACCTCATCCTAGCTGAAATTGTGCATTTTTCGGAATGCAATTGCTCCTCCAATTTATCTTAACCCGGGAACTGGGGGAAGACTCTTAAGAGTTCCCCGGTGGACTGTGGGAAGACTCTTAAGAGTCAGAGAAAAAAAAAAAATTTAAACATCGAAAAAAAAAAAAAAAAAAAATCTACCTCCCCTCCTTCCCCACTTTCCTCCCCTCCTTCAGTTATCACCTATTTCCCCTGTTATTCCCTTATTCTGAGGTATATTTTGGTGCTAACATTAGCGAGTTGCAAGCAGGGCATTGTCATCACTGTTAGCAAGCGAGTGCAAGAGAGAGAGAGAGAGTATCGATCGACAG
>JBAKBP010033673.1:0-21602 GCA_037953745.1 Lithodes maja | reverse complement strand
ATTCTACACATCGAAAGTGAAGTTATTATACCGTAAAAGTTATAGAAGATCTAACTGTGAAAAGAAATTATACTTGGCGTATTATCAGAGAAAAAGTATCGAAAGTGAAAGTAATTAAAATATATCTACTGCGTATATGATAAAAAGTATTCTGGAAACATTGGATACTACGCACGTATATAAAAGCGAGAGAAAGGAAGCTCTAGTGAAACTCAAAGAAATCAGGGAAGTACTAATAATAATTCTGCTAAAATTAATAACAAATAAATTCAAGTTAACTTATGCGTAAGCACCACAGTGATTTAACCTCAGGAAAATAATTACGTTTAGCTCCCAAATTCCAGAACAACTCTACGCAGGTAAATACCAAAAGTTCACATATATAATTACTCTATAACCTTTCTAAGCACAAGTGTAAATCCTCGATTGAAAGGAGTGCTACTCTTATCTCTGAAATAAATACAGGACAAGTGTAATCTTTCAGTTAGAAAGCGGTCCCTAATACTTACTTAGATATTACATAGAATAATCCAGTCTTGTGAGTCAGACGTAGTGGAGCCTCGTTCATGCACTTTAATTGTTTTGTTCTTGACAATTGTTGTTCTAGCTTTTACGTATGCGATATTCTTGTGCAAATAAACGGAATATGAATACACGTCTTGTGATAATTATCCTCTATTGTCTTTCTGTGCCTGTGGTAAAACAATAAAACTTCTCCAGTTAGGAAGAACCCACTTGATCAAAACCAATTAAACCCCAGTAAAAACCTGGCATAACATTGGCGGGAGCTGGTGGTTCTTGATTCGGGAAGAAAGTTGTTTGACACAGTAATCAGGAAAGAGATAGAGTACACATACGTCATCATGACTTCACGTTCGCACATCCCCATACCGACGTATGACGCGGAAACTCAGGATATTCGCACGTACCTAGAGATGGTCAGCCCGCTAATCAGCCTGGCACACCAATCCGATCCAGTGAGGATGGGTTTATTATTAATGCACCTGGGTAAGGCCATGCCCCTGGTAGCCGGAAAGTTAACCCCAGAAATGACATGGGAAGCTTGCCAAATTGTTGGGATAAACGCTATTCAGCCATCACTAGGCCCCGTTGCAGCCAAAATCAACGAAATCAAGTACGGAGGGAACCTAAACAGTACCTTGAGAATAGTGAGCTGACAGGTAAAACATGTTTACCCTATGTACACTTATGAGCAACAACAGCAACAGGTGTTCTGTGTGCTCTTAAGGATCCTTCCCTCAAATATTAGGGAATACTTTGATATCCACAATCCCGTGGGATTTACAAAGGATATCATCACTATTCGCAAACTGTTGGCCAACCGGCCTAAAACTTCCACAAGAGAAGCCATCGGAAACACCCCCACGCACCCTCAAGTGTACCGAAGACCCGGACAAGCCAAAAAACAAAGGAAAAGATCGCAGTACTCATCCCAAGGCCGCCCCCAACCCCTCTCGTCAGGCCACCCACAAGGAAATCTGCGAAGCTCCCCTAACCACCATCATCCTGGTCGATCTTACCAGAACAACCAACAGGAAACCCGAGGCCCTCAACATTTTTTTGAAATTCAGGATCTTCGCCCGTACTGGAGATAGCCTCGGCAAGGAAACCTGTACCCTGGAACACTCACCCTCAAGAGCCCATTAGGTTAAATTATCCATTCAGTTGAGAAGCTTGCGATCCCGCTTACCCGATCACTGACACCTGGGACCCAGCTAAGACAATGGACATTGAGTGCCAGTGTGAGGAGTGCTGTCTCCAGGAAATTTACCAAATTCAAGACATCGATGAAGACCAAGAGGAAGAAGAAATAGAAGAGATGGAAGACCATGAAGACCAAGAGGAAGAAGAAGTAGAAGAGATGGAAGACCCTCCTCAAGATGTTTTTGAGCCTCCCCCGCCCATTTATATGGCCTCGGCGAGGGAGCCTTTGCCGTGGACACCTCCACGTCATCTACCACCCAGCTAAAGAAAAGGACTGCATCGAGTACCACGATGAAGAATACTGTCCCCCGGAAATGCACCAAATTCAAGCCATCGATGAAAACCAAGAGGAAGAAGAAATAGAAGAGATGGAAGACCATGAAGACCAAGAGGAAGAAGAAGTAGAAGAGATGGAAGACCCTCCTCGAGATGTTTTTGAGCCTCCCCGCCCATTTATATGGCCTCGGCGAGGGAGCCTGTGCCCAGAAACACTCCACCCATCTACCACCTAGCTAAGATTGAAGACGTTCCAGAAGACTCCCCTGGAAGGATTCCGAAAATCAAAATAGCGATCAAGAACAAAAGCCATAACCATCAGGCTAAAGTCACTCCTAAAGCCAAATCACCAAAGAAGAAAAAAGTCAACATCCAACCACAGCCACCTCAGAAGCCTCCACATCCTCGACCACCTACCTCCACCGGCTTTTATGGTAAAGCCACATATTAACCACCAGCCTCCATGTCTACCACATCACCTTCAGCACCTCCGAAACCACATGAACCTCCTCCATCCAACCTTTCTTCACCTGCCCCATCCGCCGAAGATAATCTCTCCTCCTATGATACAGTCGGGCTAAAACACCCACCTGCACACAACATTCGTCGATCGGCCCCTATTCTTTTCGTCCCCGATCAATCATCCGTGTTCGATCCAACCTTGAAGATAGCAAGCAATACTCCCGTAATTCCAGCACCCTCATCCACCATCACTGTAATCCAGCAAAACCCAGTCAACAAAAAGGGTTCCCTGGCTCCCACAAAGATTAAGAAAACCAACACCTCAACTAAAACTAAGCCGGCAACAACTCGCATTCCCAGAAGTGGTCCTTACATCAAGAAGATCATAGGGACCCAAACCAATGACGTAACTAAGAATATTAAGTCCCTACATCAACTAGAAGCAGCCCTCGGGACATATACAGAGATACCTTGCATAACTCTTTATGCTAACCTGAGCAAACCAGCAGATGGAAGCTCAATGACATGGTGGGAATATCTCGATAAATGGAAATTTGTTTCCACCAAGAAAATGCCTGGTGTGACCAGCTCCAGCCACGAGGTCGTGGCTTTGATGGGGATGAAGGAAGTGAAATAACAGAAAAACATATTCACCACCACAACCAACATACCGAGATCCCCACCCCTACCTCCACCACCATCACCACCACCACCACAGCCAACATACCAAGATCACCACCTGTAGCTAATCACCACCACCACCACCACCACCTCTACCAATAACAGAGAAACAGTTACCCAAGCATTCACCACCACAAGTCATTTTCTCTCTCTACCACACCGCCCCCGCATCAGAGAAAACGTTGACTCAAGGACTCAAGGATAACAATTATATACCTCTGCAGGGCAGAAGATAACATGTGATCAGTTCTCGCCGATATTACACTTCTCCTGCAACATCCCAAACCTACAAACTTGCAACCACTGTCCACTCCATCTACCTCCAGCCTGTAAAACACATAAGCAGCCCCAGACCAAATCAGAAGACAATATCATATTATATCACCTCACCCCAGAGTTAAAAAGGACACAACTGCCCCCAGCCAAAACGAGTTACTACCATCGAGATGACACACCCTCTAACACCAGGGAAAAACTTATCCATCAACATAACCAATTCCAAAGTCCAACAGAAGAAGAAAAGCGAAGAAGAGAAATCAATGAAGAAATGGCACTATAAGTAAATAAGTATATCACCCCTCTCCAAGCCACAAGGAACTAACCGCCCTACAACATCCTACCCCTAGGCGCCTTTCTGATGCTCAACCACATCACCCCCAAGGCCCTGAGAAACGGTATGACTATGATGGAAGATTTTAGGATCATCCCCCTAACCCCCTGTCACTACTCAATTTATTATTATTATTATGATCAACATCTCAATCTAGAGCTGTTCTTGACATCCCAGGTAAAAGGACAGATCCAAAAGTTGAGGGCACAGTTGAAGAGTTGTTCAGTTGATCGCAAGGCGTAGACACAATTACGACTGTTGTGGCGGCAAAGCTCATAAGAGGTTTTACTGGGCGACGGCGGCAAAGATCTTAAGAGGCCTAAAAAAAACATTTAAACAGCCCCAGTATCACTATTTTTTTTTTTTTTTTTCCCTATACCTAATATCACTCCTCCACATCCCCTCCTTCCTCCCTTTCCCCTCCCCCTTCAATTATCACCTATTTTCCCTGTTATTCCCTAATTCGTTGGTATATTTTTGTGCTAACATTAGCAAACTGTGTGGAGGATGTGCTTACGTGCCTAGCGGGTGTGTTACATAACCGAGTGTGTGTATGAGTAGACTTAGTGTGGCTTGAGGCCTCGTGGAGGGAGGGGTTGCCTCAATTTTCTCCATAATTCATGAATGGGCTGGTCCATCTATATTCGCTATTTTGACCAGAAAAAATATAATTTCACTTGTTTTATTGTTGTTACAGGTTACTATCTTCATAGTGAAGGTAAAATAGGCTCATATGAATAAGTAATAACTATATTTATCGTAAAATGACGATTATAGGCCTGAATGGAGCCTATATGCTCGCCCATGGGGACCGGGTTCAATACCCCCCCCTCGCCGTTACCGGGTTAAAGACCAGAGTAGACAGGAGTTTACTCCTGCATTCGCTCGATTCTATTTTGTCACGGCTTGGGCTAGGCAAATTAGTTATTTAAGGTCCCAAACCAAAGTACTCGAGTTACACTGTGGGAACCCAGTGACGTCAGGACAACCCCACGGCCAGCGGATCTACCCAAGATTGGATTACTAATTCTACACCCATTGGATTAATTATTCTACAAATCGAAAGTGAAGTTATTATACCGTAAAAGTTATAGAAGATCTAACTGTGAAAAGAAATTATACTTGGCGTATTATCAGAAAAAAAGTATCGAAAGTGAAAGTAATTAAAATATATCTACTGCGTATATGATAAAAAGTATTCTGGAAACATTGGATACTACGCACGTATATAAAAGCGAGAGAAAGGAAGCTCTAGTGAAACTCAAAGAAATCAGGGAAGTACTGATAATAATTCTGCTAAAATAATAACAAATAAATTCAAGTTAACTTATGCGTAAGCACCACAGTGATTTAACCTCAGGAAAATAATTACGTTTAGCTCCCAATATCCAGAACAACTTTACGCAGGTAAATACCAAAAGTTCACATATATAATTACTATATAACCTTTCTAAGCACAAGTGTAAATCCTCGATTGAAAGGAGTGCTACTCTTATCTCTGAAATAAATACAGGACAAGTGTAATCTTTCAGTTAGAAAGCGGTCCCTAATACTTACTTAGATATTACATAGAATAATCCAGTCTTGCGAGTCAGACGTAGTGGAGCCTCGTTCGTGCACTTTAATTGTTTTGTTCTTGACCATTGTTGTTCTAGCTTTTACATATGCGATATTCTTGTGCAAATAAACGGAATATGAATACACGTCTTGTGATAATTATCCTCTATTGTCTTTCTGTGTCTGTGGTAAAACAATAAAACTTCTCCAGTTAGGAAGAGCCCACTTGATCATAACCAATTAAACCCCAGTAAAAACCTGGCATAACACTGCCAAAAGCCCAATGGCTTATCAGTGGTGGTAACACAAAATGCAGCTTTAATGAATCTATAGTTATGGAGCTTATCTTTGCTCCTAATACTGAACCCTGCTTTATCATTTTATCCACTCTCACTTCTTTACATTCACCTAATTCTGTTACTGGTATCAACATATTTGCTGAGTTTATTTCATATATTAGTCTCCAGTTCCTTCCTTTTATTCCTTTTAGCCAGAGTTCCTTCATAACTTCTTTCAGAACCATTTTGTCAAAGCATTTAGAAATATCGAAGTACACATAGCAGTCAATTCTTTTTTCATCACCTGTGCCTCTATTACATTTCTAATAATAAAATGATGTTCCCTCACTGATTTTCCTTTCCTTGCTCCACACTGATATAGTCACTCATATCTTCTAATCGATCGCTCTCTTTATATTCCTTGTGTAACTACGATACACAATTAATCATTTAGATTTCGAATTCCATACTATTTTTCCTGTCAACCTTATTATGTATAAGATAATAATATGTTAATTGCATTATGTTAGTGTAGTATTATCACAGCAATGATATCCCGTATGTCGAGTTCAGTATATGTAACTTAATGTAACCAACATTCCTTTGTGAGTAGGGTGTATATAGGGGAGGGTCTGTACGCAGCCTTACCCTCTACGCATGCGCGAAAATGTAAGCCTACGCCCACTGCCGAAAATGTACAAATATTATATTAGATTAGATTAACCTAACTTAACCTAACCTAACCTAACCCTAATATAATATAATATAATATAATATGCCACAGGAACGAAAATCCTGGGAGCGAAACCCCCACCCCCACACGAGATCCCCGGTCCCATTTCCATCCCCGATTTAGTCTCTCTCTCTCTCCCAATTCATTCCACATATTATACGTCTCTCAATCACAGTCTTCTAATATACAAACCACAATACTTTACTCACTGACATTCTTGATGTACCACCTAAGTATGTATTTAATTATGTAACCACCATACAGGCTATAATACTTTCATTGTGTAGGTTCGAGGCGATCTAAAGACACCTTAGCTTCCATTTCACACCAAATCAGATTGTGATTACGTCAGCCCTGTATTTAGTAATATAACAATCATAGTCCCCCCCCCCCCAATTCTAGCAATTATATGTCTCTAACCTCCCGTTGTTTTATCCACTAACTATATATATTGCCAACCTTCCTAATACAACCTCCATTTCACTAGACAAAATACCTAGGAGTAATTCCGAGATTAATTATGAAATTACACTAGACAGCCCCATAACTCACTGAGATCCACATTGCTATTTTATTGATGTACCAACTCCCTAATGTTAACATAATTTAGGGAACTTGTAAAAAGGGAAGACACCTATCTTCGTTCCCCCATTTTTAGCAGTTAGCTATACATAACCTCACGTTGCATTGTTCGTCTGTCAATGTGTGCCCCTTGCCAGTTCTTGTATTGATTTATGCCTGTTGATTTAGATAAGTTAATTACGAGTTATGTAACAACCTTTAACCACGACTCTATACACCCGATAACCCTATGCCAGTTATTGTATTGATTTAGGCCTGTTAATTCGGATAAACTCACTATGACCAATCTGCAGACGATTATCAGGAGAGATGCAGGAAAGCTACCTCGTATCTCTCTCTCCATGACGAGTATAGATATATGTACCCCCGTGCCCAGTCGTCCTTTTTTCCTTTTTCTTCTAGTAACTAAGTGTATATATATAATATTAACTGGAGTATGCCCACCAGTATTGATACGACATAGCGGCACTGTCCTAATGTCGTATTGTGCCACGTGCATACCAACCCGGTTTCATCATCTTATTAGGACGACGGCTATAATGCCGTCATTCATGCATGTATTCAATCCTTAGAGTAACTATCTGTTATCCACAATGTTGTTTCTCTTTTCCACTTAACTCCGCATGTTACACGCCTCTTAAATCACAGTCTTGTAGAATACAAACCACATGACTTTCCTCCTGGACATTCTTGATGTAGCCTACCAACTAAGTATGTATTTAATTAGATAACCACCTTGTGAGTTATAGTATTTTCATTGTGTAGGTGCAAAGGCGATCTCAGGACACCTTCGTTTTCCAGTCCACAACGAATCCGATCATGATTATGTCAGCCCTATAATTAATTATGATCCCCTCCGTCCTCTGACCTAACCTCTAACCCGCAATACTAACCCTCTGCCAGTTATTGTATTGATTCATATCTGTTGATTTATATATGTTTAATTATGACCAATCTGCATACGATCATCTCAAGAGGAATGCAGGAAAGCTACCTAGTATCTCTCTCCATTACGAGAATAGATATATGCAGCCCCCCTGCTCAGTTACAACACCCACATACCAACCCCATGCTCAGCTGTTCCTTTCTTTTGTAGTAACTAAGTATATAGATATGTACCCCCGTGCTCAGTTGCCCCTTGTCTTGTTCTTCTAGTAACTAAGTATATATATAATATTAACCGGAATTTGCCCGATCGATATTGCTACGACACAGAGGCACTGCCCATGTCGAATCGTATTCCGTGCATTCCAACCAAGTCCCATTCACCTTAAATTGGCGACGACTAATACCGTCATTCAAGCATGTATTTCAATCCTTAGGGTAATTATCTTTTATCCGCCATTGTGTTCCTCTCTTCCATTTACTTTTCCACAATTGTTATACGTCTTCCAATCACCTCCTCCTTATCCACAATCCACATTACTCTGTTCTACTTCGTGACCCCATGCTCAGTGGTAACCTGTTTTGGGGTCATCCTGTCCTTTTCTCCTTCACGCCCCGCTGCACACACCACACTACCTGTTCGATCGTAGGGAAATGCCACCCCTATGTCCAGCGCATTAAGGGTCACGACCCTTGGTCACGAGCGGCGCGGCGCCTAGCCTCAAACCACCCCCTTTACAATTCACAACCCTCCCCCTGTGAAGACGCCATAAGAACGTTATAACATGCCGACTCAGTTCGTTCACTAACCTCAACAAATGGAAGGTAAGGACCTATCCTTGTACCCCCCTTAACTATCCTCTAACTCCCTAGCCCCACTCACAACCTAAACCAGAGCAATAGCTGGCGCGAGGCTAGGACGACCCCCTCTCGTCCCCCCTTAAAAATGTAAATTTCCCACTGACTTGCACTTTCACAAAACCACTATTCTTAACACCCACGAGTGATCCTCGTACATGAAAACTAGATGTAGTGATCAACCCTAACTAGGAAGATACCTCCTGACCACCTGAACTCATATCTCAACCCAATTAACATAAGAACTCTCGATAACCATATTCAGGGAGCGGCATGCCCCCCCCGACCTCACGGGGACCCCACCGACCCCTGCGGAGAATTACCATGACCCGCGCAAGCCAGCAAATTCTTGCCAGACAACAGGTGAGTTTCCAACAGGTTATGACCTACAAATCTAGATACCTATCCAAATACCATCCTTACCCAAAACCAAAATCTTCCTTATCCCATCCTAGATTACGAATAGCATGTCAGCTAGACCAGAGAAGGATACTTAGGTGAATTGATGAATAATACCTCCCAGCCTAGTCACGTAGGGCGCCAGCAAAGTAGTACTTAAAAACCTTCACCAAATCCGCCTGAACAACTCTACTAGTACCTCCTACTAGGGTTAAGATATCCACGATAATAAATCAGATAACAAGTTACTTACCGCCACATTAAAGACCCCCTCCCTAACCCCTTAAGTTCACCAGAATAAATTAACTACTTCATAGCACTGACATCCAATACTTCTAGAATATTCCTGAAACTTCCTTGACCTGCCTATAAATAAGACACAGAGACAACAGTCGGGCAGTTGAATATTAGAGCCCACAGCAACGGCTAGCCACACTGCGTTGGCGTCTAGTAGTTCTCCCCCCCCCCCCTCAAGATTCATGATAATTCGGCGTTCCGTAATCTGTGCAACTCGGTGAGGAAGTGAATTAACCCTTTACGAATGTTTTATTGCGATCGGGACTACCGGCAGTAATATTATATTGGTAGACAACAAATTCACAAATTATTGATTGTTTCATTAACTTCTGATAGTGCACCATCCGCTACTTGAGTTACGAACGATCATAACTCATAACTGATCTAAGGCAGAAAGATCTTGTTATGTTAGAAGGGATTATGTGAGAAACTCTTGAGTGATGACTCTGCAAGAATAACTCCTTGGCAACAATTGACTGTAGGCCCCATCAGCATTTGTTGACAAAAAGGTGCAAAACCGCCCGCGCTCCTTGAACCTTTATAAGGACCAGAGATAGTTAAACAGTCGCTTTTCTCGACTGTCTTACGTTAATCCGATACGTTGTTAGTCCGGTTGAGCTTGAGACAGCGTTATTTAAGGTCCCCAGCAAGGGTAACATATCGGAGTGTCATCACCGGTTACGCAAGAAGCCCATCTGTAAAACCTTCTCTACACTACCGGACAGCTTGGACGGCCCCAGAGCTACTGTTAACCCCCAACATCACTAACGCAAGATAACCAGGAAAACTCTATCACAGTGTTACTTCGCAAAGTACCAGTGTTACGGTGCTATTAACTCAACCATCCAGTGTATTCGATTATGTCTCAACTTTCTCTGATGTTAGGAAACAAGTGATTATTATGTTAGTATGTATTAATATATATCAGTGAAATTTAGCTTAGGAGAACTGACTCCCATAATTATTATTGCCATCAGGTTTAACCTGATTCGCCCTCACTGATATTTTCGGTCCGAAGTATTCACCTAGACAAGTGAACATCCTAGACCAGTGCAACTAGTTACAGTTATCCCTTTACGTTAATTCTTGGGCAATAACCACATTACTTATACTTTCATCCTTGATTAAGAGTCATATTACCAGAGAGTTAACAAAGCGAAATACCTAACCTGTGTGATTCATGTACCCTACGTATCATAAAGCAATGTGATCAGAAGAATAAAGCCTGAACGTTGGAAGTGGGAAGTATGTCTCTATCCAAATCCGCGATTAGTGCTGGGAGATTGTAATAAGTCCAATAACCTACCTGAGTGCTCCAACATCTATTGTTCCTGTGAATTCTATTACGTACCTTATACCTGAGTGTTATTGAGAATAAAGCTGTATTACAAACCATTTATCCGAGATTATCTATGTCCTCTGTTGATTCTCTTTATGTATTTTGCATGAAATCCAATAACCCAGTCTTGCAGAACTCACCTACACCAAGTTAATCCTGTATAAAATCAGGGCATAACATTTCTCGCATAATGAAATAATGGGTGCGAAGGGAATTTTTCTGTCCTGAAAACTCCCCAGGCCCACTTAGGGTCAACCTTTCCTGGTGCCTGGCACGGGGCTCGAACCTCTGAAGGGAGTTTAACCCTCCTAAAAACCCACAGGTTTTGAGATGCCTTGGGTGGGGTTCGAACCCTGGTTAGTGACCATGGCCCCTAGGTCAACCAGGCCCGCGCGCTAACCCACTGTACTACCACGGACATACAAAAGTATAGTAACCTTAGTCCGATTTGTAAGAACCAGGTGATAGTCTCGTGGTGATTCACGTGATGAGTTTATTGGACTTCCCATCAACGACTATTTTACACTATACCTGACGTCAACTCGGGTAGTACATTATTGGGGTTGCGGGATATTTTCGAGGGCATTACATTACATCCTTCTTTAACTAGGCTAGTCCATAGCCTCTTTAAGGTCGTATGGTATCGTAGCTGTATCACCTCAGCAATCTCAATATTGTTAGGGTCCGCGTGATGGGTGCTCTATGTAGCTACCAGATCACGTTCCGTGACTGCCACCAATGAAATACTGGGTGCGAAGGGAATTTTTCTGTCCTGAAAACTCCCCAGGCCCACTTATAGGGTCAACCTTTCCTGGTGCCTGGCGTGGGGCTCGAACCTCTGAAGGGAGTTTAACCCTCTTAAAAACCCACAGGTTTTGAGATGCCTTGGGTGGCGTTCGAACCCTGGTTAGTGACCATGGCCCCTAGGTCAACCAGGCCCGCGCGCTAACCCACTGTACTACCACGGACGTACAAAAGTATAGTAACCTTAGTCCGATTTGTAAGAACCAGGTGATAGTCTCGTGGTGATTCACGTGATGAGTCTATTGGACTTCCCATCAACGACTATTTTACACTATACCTGACGTCAACTCGGGTAGTACATTATTGGGGTTGCGGGATATTTTCGAGGGCATTACAATAACATAACACAAATAACAAAATAAAAATATAAAAATATATTAAACTTCGAGTGGGATCGAACATTGGATATCTGAATGACAGGCGGGTGCTCTAGTGACTGTACTACAGAGCGAGCTGGCAGGGGAATGGTTTGAAGGGTTTATTTAAACGCGGGGAACGGGGGGCAGGGCCAAGGGAGGCTTACATTTTCGCGCATGCGTAGAGGGTAAGGTATCCGGCTGCGTACAGATGCTCCCGTATATAGGCCTACACTCCGTTTTCTATTTGGAACTATTTTCTTTATATATTTTTGAGGGTCAACTTTATTGGGCTATCCTTAGTTGGAATTATGCAAGGCTGGTACATGTCATATTTGTAACATACTATGTGGTACCAACTCTGTAAATTGCTAACTGAATAAATATTATTATTATTATTATTATTATTATTATTAACTAAGTAAATTATAACTGTATCCCCAACCTTTCGTTTTCTATTTGGACCATTTTTCTTTATATATTTTTGAGGGTCAACTAAGTAAATTATATCTGTAATCCAATAATTTACATCCTCATTTTGTTATCTCTTAATTGATACATTTGACCACTTTTGTAATGTTGATATGAATTAGATATATAATTTTGTCAGTTTTATTAATGGTAGTGTTAATACCAGGTCCCAGGTCAGGAGCGAAGTCCCAGGAGAAGTACCAGGTGCAGAGAGTCCTGTGTCCACCCCAGTGGACGTGACCTAGTGGCTGTAGGTCTACTGAGACAAGATGCTGATGGTGTTATTGAGCCTTGAGCTATAATAATAATAATAATAATAGTTCTTAAAGCTAGCGCATGCTAAGCTAGCTAAGGATAGCTCAATAAGGCCGATTAGGCGTATTTCCATTGGGGTCCTGTACTACTACCCCATCCCTTTGCTCATGAGGGATGGTAACGACTCAGTGCTTGTGAAAAATCTTTAAGGCGCCGAGCGTGGGCGCGAACCCGGGCCTTCTGGGTGGAAGTCCGAGACGCTAGTCACTACACCAAGCGAGCAGCTAACCTTCACCCCATTGTGACCTGTTGTACGCCTTATGAACCTAGTGATCGAGTGTGTGTTTACTAGGGTAGTGGCCTTAGGGTCACCTGTTGAAGGGTTTTATTTATTTATTTTTTTTTCTATGTGATTGAGGGAGGCAAAAGGCATTACTGCCTATAGTGAGTGTCTCCCCTGTATGGTTGTCATGTAAAGCTACAACAACCTTGATAATCCTTTCTTGCACAAGGATGTAGAATAAAAGTCCAGAGATAAGTTTATAGGTTCTTATTAGCCAAAGATATACAGAGCTGGGGTGGCACTGCTATGCTGAGTGCCGACCGGATGTTACTGATGAAAACATGTGCAGCGGTGCCGGATATATTTGGTGCAACGCTGCCGATACTACAGAGTACGGTATATTATCATGGGATATGAAACAATGATAGTATTGCCCTGAAAGTACATGTGTGTATGTTGCAATATGATTAAGGCATGTGTACACTCTGTATATATGTTGTGTGTGCACTTAACCTATATCAACACCTCCCTCCCCCTTCAAGCTCGCAAGACGTTGTCGAGCTGACTCTTTTTCTAGGAGCCTTTCAGACCTACGTGGAGCCATAGGGGAAGTGAAGGACTCTCTTTCAGGGTCCGTGGAAGACACAGGGATCTCAGGGTTATGGGGGAGGGGTTCAACACCAGGGGAATTCACTGGGCGGAGGAAGCGACGGTTCCGCCAATATATCTTACCACTGGGGAGACGAACCTCATAATCCCTGGACCTGCCGCAGCCCATGACGACCCCAACCTTGTCCCAGCGGTGAGAAGTCGGGTCTTGGATCCGTACTGTGGTGCCGACTCTCAACCTGGGAAGGGGCCGTGCATGCTGGTCATAGTTTCTCTGCACCAGCGCAGTGTGGGCGGCTGCACGGCGGTCACAGTCCTCGGCCTTGGCTTGCCACTCTGCTGCAAAGGACTGGGGATGAGCAGGGACACAAGACCGTAGTGGGTGGCCATACAAGATTTGTGCCGGGGAGCGGCCTGTGAAGTTCGGGGTGTTGCGGAGCTCCAACAGTCCACGGTCAAAGTCCTCACAGTCGATGTTGCCTGAGGGAGCCGTCTTCAGTATGAGGTGTTTGACGGACTTGACGGCAGACTCGGCATGACCGTTGGATTGTGGGTAGTGTGGGGAAGAGACCAAGTGATTGACTCCCCAACGCTCCATGAAGTCCCGGAACTCACGGCTAGTAAACTGTGGGCCTCCATCTGTACGTAGGCGGAGGGGTACACCAACTTCCCTGAAGTAGTGGCAGAAGATCCTGATGGTGTTTGAAGCGGTAGTATCTCCTTTGCAGGGTACGACAATGGGCCAGCCTGAGAGTCGGTCTGTTACGACGAGGAAGGATTTCCCCGCCACAGCGAAGAAGTCGGCTGAAACAGACTCGAAAGGCCTAGTTGGGTTGTCATCGTTGATCATGGGTTCCTGCTGCTGACTAGGCTGTAAGACCTGACACGGCTCACAAGCTTGAACTGTATTGGCGATGTCAGAGTTGATGCCAGGCCAAAAGACAGCCTGTCGCGCCCTACGCTTAGTGGCCTCCACGCCTCTGTGACTATCATGCAGGCGAGCCAAGGTGCGGCGGCGGAGGGCTTCAGGAACCACAACCCTCGCTCCGTACAGGACGAGTTCACCATCTGCTGACAGGTAGTCTCGGAGTTTCCAAAATGGGAGTAGAGAGTTGTGCAGGTCGTAGCGGTTGGTGGGGAAACCCGAAGTAACGCACTCACGCAGGTGGATGTACACAGGATCCGCTCTGGCTGCGTCTCGGAGTTCCTGGAGAATCCTGTCTGCGTCCTGTGAAGGAGAGTTGACGTCGGCGGCGGCGGCGTTGACAGTCACGAGGGATCTGAGGTGAACCGTGGCGTCGGCACATGCTAACTCATCCTCTGGCGTCGGGTGGCTGACAGGGGCCCGTGACAACACATCAGGGATGCAGAGCAACCTGCCAGCGCGCCAGACGGCTGTGAAGAGGTAAGGTGCGACTTTCTCCTTCAGACGTTGGAGGCGGGGATTTTCAACCGCATCAAGGGTGTAGTTGTTGAAGATGGGGATGAGGGGGCGATGGTCCGTCATGAGGGTGAAGTGTTGCAGTCTGATGAGGTAGAACTTGCACTTGGACATGGCCCAGACCACGGCTAGCATCTCCAGCTCAATGGTGGCATAGCGGGACTCGGGGTCGCTTAGGAACCTCGAGCCACACTGAACTAAGCGGAGACGGTTGTTGCCATGATTCTGTAGGAGGGCGTATCCAATACCGTTGAGGCGGGATGCATCAGTTTGTAGAATCACTGGTAGGGAAGGGTCGAATGGGGCCAGGACGGGTGGACTGAGCAGGGCAGCCTTGACCCGGCGGAAAGCCTCATCATGGTCAGCGGTCCACATAAACGACCTCTTCGGGCTCATCAGGGGGCGCAGGGGCTGAGCGGCAGTGGCGATGTCGGGGGTGAACTCCGCCAGCTGGTTCACCAAACCCATGAAGGAGCGAAGGTCGGTGATGTTGGCTGGTGTCGGGAAGTCCTTGATCGCTCCGACTTTGCCAGGGTCAGCCGAGATGCCCTCACCTGAGAGCGTGTACCCACAGAAGTTCACACTGGGTGCGGCGACCACGAACTTGTCCTTGTTGAGTGTGATCCCACTGTCGCGGCACCGTATGAGCACTTCATGGATACGCTGAAGATGTGTGTTGAAGTCCTCGTCGTAGAGCAGCACATCGTCGACAACCTTGGCACAATTTTGCACCCCTTGGAGGGCCCTATCACCGCGAAGGCAGAAGGCGTCACCTGTCGCAGCGAAACCCATTGGACCTCTACAGTGTTGGAAACGGCCATAAGGAGTGATGAAAGTTGTGAGATGCTGGTCCTCCTCCGCAAGTTCCATTTGCCAATATCCACTCAGGGCGTCTGGCGTCGTGAAGAATTTCGCCTGCGGGGCCACACTGCGGATCGCTTCGAAAGGCGTCGGTGAGGGGTGGGCTGGGCGGGAAACTTGGCCGTTGAGCTTGGTGAGGTCTACGGTGAGGCGAACTTCGGCGTTGGGCTTGGCGACGACGACGAGGGGGTGGCACCACTCTGAAGGTTCATCGCCGGCCGGTTTAATGATACCTTGTGCCACTAGCGAGTCCAGCTCCTGCTTAACTTTGTCCCTGAAAGCAAAGGGGATCTGCCGCGGGGTGTAGATGGCAAAAGGCACGGCATCGTCCTTGAGGTGGATCCGCATTGGGGGACCCTTCATAGGCTTGAGTGGAGCTGTCTGGAGATCCTCCTTGGAGACCAAAACGTCCTTGAACTCTCGAAGAAAGAACTCCTTGGCTTGTGCAGGTGATGTGGTGGCTGTGAAGGGTAGCTCCTTACACCTGTAGATATGTTTAACCTGTAGAATTGGCTTGGGGAATTCTGCTGAGATAATGGCCAATGCTTGAAAGTGGCGTTTGGACAGAAGCGGCGTCTGAACACCCTCGCGGACTTGGATTGTGGCCGAACAGGAGCGTTTGCTGATGGTGAGTTGTGCATGAAACGTCCCCAAAGCAGGAGCCATTGCAGAGCCATCCGCGTTGAGCGTTGTTGTCGGAGGCGGAGGTCGTAGGCTGCTGAGAGGAATCCGAAGTATGTCGAGGTGTCGTCGGCCGATCACTGTGATGTCTGCACCTGTGTCAGGAAGCATGTGGAGTTTTCTAGTGGTGCCGCTGTAGGTGAGACTCACAGATGTCAGTGTGGGTGCCTGAACAGGTGATCCCACACGTCGGCAACTTGTGGTCTTCTTTGCTGTAGACTTGTTGTGGGAGGAAGCGGCGTTGTCCTGTGTGGCGGGCGTCTTGGAAGATCTGCAGCATTTGTCGTAGTGGCCCATATGGTTGCAGCGACGACACTGGGCGGTGGCAGCAGGGCAAGCAGGAGTCCTAGGCTTATGACCATGACGGCCACAGTTAGTGCAGGTGTAGTCTTCAGCCGGGCACTTGTTCTTGTCGTGCTGGCGAGCACAACGTTGGCAGGCGGCAGCCAACGCCAAGGACTGTTGCGATGTGGAGAACTTGTCGCGTTGCTTAACCTGCTTGTTCTGCTTGTACGCTGACACGGCATTAACCTGGGACGGTGGTGCACGTATGGCTGATGTAGCGCTTCGAGTGGCCTCGTAGGAACGGCAAGTGTTGACAATGTCCTGTAATGAAGGGGTGGCATCGAGGGAGAGCAGCTTCTGTACAAGTTCTTCGTCGTGTATGCCCATCAGAATGACCATCTTGAGTTGGGTCTCCCTGCAGGCTGAAGAGTTCCCTGGGCAGACGTCAATTTCTTCGGCGATGTGGCAGAGGCGGACGTAGAAGTTGTTGAATGACTCGCCCTGTTTTTGCTTGCAACTGAACAGGTCCCTGCGACGGAGAGCTTCATTGCGAGAATTCTTGATGTGCTCCTGAAGTGCATCGAGGACTGCGTCAACGGTCTTGTCGGTGTCAGGGGGTATGCTTAAGGTGTGCTCCAAAAGCCGCTGTGTCTCCAGGGTTAAGCACATCCGCATCTGGATCAGTTGTTTCTCCCTCGGTAATTTAGATAAGTCTACCATAATAGAGTAATCGTCCCACCGACGCCTCCATTCTCTGAAAACCTGGAAGGTGGCATCAGCGCGAAGGGTCGGCGGGTTCTGGGTGATAGCCTTCTGTGGTGGAGGTGGAGCTGTAGGGGTGGAGGATGTTGTGGAATTGGGTGTTGTCCCCATTGAGGTAGGTGTAGGTGCGGCAGCAGGTGGGGTAATGTGGGCCAGAGCCTGGACAAGGGCGGAGAACTTGGCATCGTCCATCTGTCTCCTGTAGTCCTCCTCCGTGCGTCGTCTTGTTTCCTCCTCCTGTCTCCTGTAGTCCTTCTCCTGTTGTCTGCGGTCCTCCTCCTGTCTTCTGCGGTCCTCCTCCTGTCTTCTGGTATAGTCGTCCCGTTGTCTGCATTGCTCCATATACTGTATGAGCTGAAGGAGGTCTGCACTTGTGGTAGGTTGTCGACTTGCAGGGTGTGGTGACAGGGGTGGCATCCCCCTATAGTGTAGGGGAGGTAAAGTGGGGGGAGGTTGGGGAGGTGGAGTAAAATGAGGGGTGGTGAGAGGAGGAGAGGTTGGAGTGGAATGAACTGACTGGTACCCCTTACCAGCAACTCCAACAGTATCTCCATCATTATCTCCACCACTATCTCCACCAGTAGCTCCACCATTATCTCCCTCCCCAGTATGGTCGTGTGGGGTGTCTCTGGGCTCCCCATGAATCTGCTCATCTCCGTCCATAATTGGTTGATAGCTGACACACTGTAGTCTTGCAGGAACGATGAAAATGTGCAGTACAACTGGAACAGTTTATTTAACCTAACAAGTGCGCATGGGGGTAATTGAAAACGTCCCCCTGTGCCGACGTATTTGAGGTGTTTCCGTCACTAAAATATTCATTGTACCATTAATAGCATTAATAATTATCCATATGCGCCTATTATGGGTTGATTATAAAGGTATTAACCTGAAACAACAATAAAACGAGTGAAAACAGCGTTTGGATGGTCAAAATCGGAGATATAGCCCGCGAGTTGTATAATGTATGGGTGAGGCAAACTGCTTTCCCGCCAATTTCCCCCAAGGCCACTGAGACACAGTCGATCGATACTCTCTCTCTCTCTCTTGCACTCGCTTGCCATCAGTGATGACAACACCCTGCTTGCAACTCGCTAATGTTAGCACGAAAATATACCTCAGAATAAGGGAATAATAGGGAAAATAGGTGATAACTGAAGGAGAGGAGGAAAGTGGGGAAGGAGGGGAGGTAGAGGACTGAGATTTTGCATGGCCCAGGGGCCAAAAAAAAAATAAAAAATAATTTTTTTTTTTTTTTTTTTTTTTTTTTTTTCGATGTCAAAAGTTGATTTTTTATTTTACTTACTCTCAAGATTCTTCCCGCAGTCCGCCGGGGGAACTCTTAAGAGTCTCCCCGCAGTTCCCGGGTTAATAGTGCGAGAAATTATCTGTGCTAGAGTGAGTGAGTGAGTGAGTGAGTGCGTGAGTGCGGTAGGCTTGGCACCACCGTGTTGACTTGGCAGCGATGTGAGTGTGTCCGTGCGCGCATGTGCCGGCACAGCTGGAAGGCACTGAGGGCCCAGTGAGTGAGAGCTTCAGTGTTGCTGGAGATGTTAGAGGGAGAGGGTATGCTACTCCTCGCTCTTGTCCAGCAATGTTTCGGCGGCTATAACCCTCACAGCAAGTTGGGAATGGGCACAAATGACATGGGACATATAATAAAGGCACTGCACTTTTTTTTTTTTTTTTTTTTTCTATGTGATTGAGGGAGGCAAAAAGCATAACTGCCTATAGCGAGTGCCTCCCCCATAGTTGAAAGAGTGACAGCGCCAAAATCAAGGGACGTTCGAGCCAAAATGCCTGGACACACGGAGTTTGAAGCAATTTAAGTCATAGGAAGAGGGAAAGACTGATTCTGGGAGAGAGTTCCAGAGCTCAGATGTTGAGTAGAAGAAAGTTTGAGAGTAACGTTTCACTCTTGGGTTGGAGAGTTGCACAGAGTAGGGGTGGGATTGAGTTGCAAGACGGGTACCACGTGCCCTACGTAAAGGAGGTGGTATGCACTGGGATAGCTCTGAGGAACACTGATTATTATAGTAGCGATAGAATAGCGAGAGAGATGCAACATTGCGGCGGAGAGAGAGAGATTGCAGAGAGTTGGTGAGTGGACGGGAGTTAATGATACGAAAGGCCTTCCTTTCAACTTTGTCTAGGAGAGCGGTGTGAGAGGAACCTCCCCACACATGTGAACAATACTCAATACAAGGGCGCACTATGCCCCTGTACAGAGCAAGAAGCTGTGCAGGGGAAAAGAACCCCCTAAGGCGGTTGAGCACACCCAGCTTCTGGGAGGCTGCCTTAGCAAGACTGGTAATATGGTCCTTCCAAATGAGAGCAGAAGAAAAAGAGACACCAAGAATATTGAGAGAAGATGAAGGGTTGATTTTTGTATTGTTGAAGAATAAGGGATAGTCCGCTGGGAGATCCTGACGGGTAGATAGATGGATAAATTGGGTTTTGGAAGCATTAAAGTTAACAAGGTTTTCTCTGCCCCAATTGGAAATAGTATTTAGATCAGAATTTAAGAGTTCTATGGCTGCATTACGTTTGTCGTTGAGGGATTGCTGGCTGGGGCGTTCTGAAAAACTAATGGAGTAGTGTAAGGTTGAGTCGTCTGCGTATGAATGGATGGGAATTAAGGTACAGTTAAGGAGATCATTTATAAAAATTAGAAAGAGAATAGGAGATAGGACAGAGCCCTGAGGAACACCGGAGTTTATAGGGTGAAGAAGTGAACAATGGCCGTCCACAACCGCAGCTATGGAACGGCCGGAAAGGAAATTAGAGACAAAGGCACAGATGGAGGGATAGAAACCGAAGGAGGGTAGTTTAGAAATTAAAGATTATGCCAGACTCTATCGAAGGCTTTCGATATGTCTAGTGCAATAGAAAAAGTCTCACCGAAGTCCCGAAAGGAGGATGACCAAGAGTTAGTAAGATATGAAAGAAGATCACCAGTAGAGCGACCCTTAAGGAAGCCATACTGGCGATCTGAGAGCAGATTATGAGAAGAGAAATGCTTAAGAAATTTGGAAGCAAGAATAGTTTCAAAAACTTTAGAAAGACAAGAGATAAGAGCAATTGGACGATAGTTGGAGGGTTGAGAGCGGTCACCCTTCTTTGGGACAGGTTGAATGTGAGCAAACTTCCAGCATGAAGGGAAGACGTTAGAGGATAGACAGAGACGAAAGAGTTTGCCTAGGCAGGGAGTCAGCACGGAAGCACAGTTTTTGAGAACAACAGGAGGAACACCGTCCGGACCGTACGCCTTATTAGTGTTAAGCCCAGAGAGGGTAGAAAGTACATCTTTAGAAGAGATTAGGATATTAGGCATAAGTAAGAGAGAGGAGGGCGGAGAGGGAGGAATAGCACCGGAATCATCCAAGGTGGAGTTTCTAGCAAAAGTTTGAGCGAAGAGTTTAGCTTTGTCAGAGGAAGAAGTGATGGTTGTGCCATCAGAGTGGGAAAGGGGAGGGAAAGACGAGGAAGAGAAATTGTTGGAGAGGTTTTTGGCTAGATGCCAGAAAGCTTGGGAAGAGCTAGAGTTGGATAGTTCAGTGCATTTATTATTGATGAAAGAGTGTTTGGCAAGTCGAAGAACAGATTTGGCTTGATTCCGGGCAGAAACATATGAAGAATGAGAGTCTTGAGTTTTAAGGCGTCGGTACCGTTTGAATGCTTCCTCCTTATTGCGGATAGCAGTAGAACAGGCGTGAGTAAACCAAGATTTTTTAGCATTAGTCTGAGAGAAAGAGAATGGAATGTATGCTTCCATGACCGATAGGATTACCTCGGTAATGCGTTCAGCACTCTCCGAGGGTCCTCGGCCATGGAAGCAGAAATCATTCCATGGGAAATCAAAGAAGTACTGCCGAAGAGCCTCCCAGTCGGCAGCGCCAAAGTGCCACAAGCGCCGCCGGCTAGGAGGATCGGGTGGCTGTACTGGAGAGATAGGACAGGTGACAGAGATAAGTTTATGGTCGGAGGAGCCCAAAGGAGAGAAAAGATCGACAGTATAAGAAGAAGGGTTAGAAGTTAGAAACAGGTCAAGAATGTTGGGCCGATCTCCGATGCGATCCGGGATACGGGTGGGTTGCTGAACTAACTGCTCT
>JBAKBP010033672.1:0-21603 GCA_037953745.1 Lithodes maja | reverse complement strand
CCCCCTTAACCTTTATGGTGGTTAAAACAACCATCCCCCCCCTTAACGTTTATGGTGGTTAAAACAACCATCTCCCCCTTAACCTTTATGGTGGTTAAAACAACCATCCCCCCTTAACCTTTATGGTGGTTAAACCAACCATCCCCCCCCCCCCTTAACCTTTATGGTGGTTAAAACAACCATCCCCCCCTTAACCTTTATGGTGGTTAAACAACCATCCCCCCCCTTAACGTTTATGGTGGTTAAAACAACCATCCCCCCCCTTAACCTTTATGGTGGTTAAACAACCATCCCCCCCTTAACCTTTATGGTGGTTAAAACAACCATCCCCCCCTTAACCTTTATGGTGGTTAAAACAACCAAAACAACCATCCCCCCCTTAACCTTTATGGTGGTTAAATACAGCCAAAACAACCATCCCCCCCTTAACCTTTATGGTGGTTAAAACAACCATCCCCCCCCTTAACCTTTATGGTGGTTAAATACAACCAAAACAACCATCCCCCCCCCCTTAACCTTTATGGTGGTTAAAACAACCATCCCCCCCCTTAACCTTTATGGTGGTTAAAACAACCATCCCCCCCCTTAACCTTTATGGTGGTTAAAACAACCATCCCCCCCCTTAACCTTTATGGTGGTTAAAACAACCATCCCCCCCCCTTAACCTTTATGGTGGTTAAAACAACCAAAACAACCATCCCCCCCCTTAACCTTTATGGTGGTTAAAACAACCATCCCCCCCCTTAACCTTCATGGTGGTTAAAACAACCATCCCCCCCCTTAACCTTTATGGTGGTTAAATACAACCAAAACAACCATCCCCCCCCTTAACCTTTATGGTGGTTAAATACAACCATCCCCCCCCTTAACCTTTATGGTGGTTAAAACAACCATCCCCCCCCTTAACCTTTATGGTGGTTAAAACAACCATCCCCCCCCTTAACCTTTATGGTGGTTAAATACAACCAAAACAACCATCCCCCCCCCTTAAACTTTATGGTGGTTAAAACAACCATCCCCCCTTAACCTTTATGGTGGTTAAATACAACCAAAACAACCATCCCCCCCCTTAACCTTTATGGTGGTTAAATACAACCATCCCCCCCCCTTAACCTTTATGGTGGTTAAAACAACCATCCCCCCCTTAACCTTTATGGTGGTTAAAACAACCATCCCCCCCCTTAACCTTTATGGTGGTTAAAACAACCATCCCCCCCTTAACCTTTATGGTGGTTAAAACTACCATCCCCCCCCCCTTAACCTTTATGGTGGTTAAAACAACCATCCCCCCCCTTAACCTTTATGGTGGTTAAAACAACCGTCCCCCCCCTTAACCTTTATGGTGGTTAAATACAGCCAAAACAACCATCCCCCCCCTTAACCTTTATGGTGGTTAAAACAACCATCCCCCCCTTAACCTTTATGGTGGTTAAAACAACCATCCCCCCCCCCCTTAACCTTTATGGTGGTTAAATACAGCCAAAACAACCATCCCCCCCTTAACCTTTATGGTGGTTAAAACAACCATCCCCCCCCCCCTTAACCTTTATGGTGGTTAAAACAACCATCCCCCCCCTTAACCTTTATGGTGGTTAAAACAACCATCCCCCCCTTAACCTTTATGGTGGTTAAATACAGCCAAAACAACCATCCCCCCCCCCTTAACCTTTATGGTGGTTAAATACCGCCAAAACAACCATCCCCCCCCCTTAACCTTTATGGTGGTTAAAACAACCATCCCCCCCCCCTTAACCTTTATGGTGGTTAAAACAACCATCCCCCCCCCCTTAACCTTTATGGTGGTTAAAACAATCATCCCCCCCCCCCTTAACCTTTATGGTGGTTAAAACAACCATCCCCCCCCCCTTAACCTTTATGGTGGTTAAAACAACCATCCCCCCCTTAACCTTTATGGTGGTTAAATACAGCCAAAACAACCATCCCCCCCCCCTTAACCTTTATGGTGGTTAAAACAACCATCCCCCCCCTTAACCTTTATGGTGGTTAAAACAACCATCCCCCCCCTTAACCTTTATGGTGGTTAAATACAGCCAAAACAACCATCCCCCCCCCCCCCTTAACCTTTATGGTGGTTAAAACAACCATCCCCCCCCTTAACCTTTATGGTGGTTAAAACAACCATCCCCCCCCTTAACCTTTATGGTGGTTAAAACAACCATCCCCCCCCTTAACCTTTATGGTGGTTAAAACAACCATCCCCCCCCCCCCCCTTAACCTTTATGGTGGTTAAAACAACCATCCCCCCCCCTTAACCTTTATGGTGGTTAAAACAACCATCCCCCCCCTTAACCTTTATGGTGGTTAAAACAACCATCCCCCCCCCCTTAACCTTTATGGTGGTTAAAACAACCATCCCCCCCCTTAACCTTTATGGTGGTTAAAACAACCATCCCCCCCTTAACCTTTATGGTGGTTAAATACAGCCAAAACAACCATCCCCCCCCTTAACCTTTATGGTGGTTAAAACAACCATCCCCCCCTTAACCTTTATGGTGGTTAAAACAACCATCCCCCCCCCCTTAACCTTTATGGTGGTTAAAACAACCATCCCCCCCCTTAACCTTTATGGTGGTTAAAACAACCAAAACAACCATCCCCCCCTTAACCTTTATGGTGGTTAAAACAACCATCCCCCCCCCCTTTACCTTTATGGTGGTTAAATACAACCAAAACAACCATCCCCCCCCTTAACCTTTATGGTGGTTAAAACAACCATCCCCCACCCTTAACCTTTATGGTGGTTAAAACAACCAAAACAACCATCCCCCCCCTTAACCTTTATGGTGGTTAAAACAACCATCCCCACCCTTAACCTTTATGGTGGTTAAAACAACCAAAACAACCGCCCCCCCCTTAACCTTTATGGTGGTTAAACCAACCAAAACAACCATCCCCCCCCCCTTAACCTTTATGGTGGTTAAATACAACCAAAACAACCATCCCCCCCCCTTAACCTTTATGGTGGTTAAATACAACCAAAACAACCATCCCCCCCCCTTAACCTTTATGGTGGTTAAAACAACCATCCCCCCCCTTAACCTTTATGGTGGTTAAATACAACCAAAACAACCATCCCCCCCTTAACCTTTATGGTGGTTAAATACAACCAAAACAACCATCCCCCCCCTTAACCTTTATGGTGGTTAAAACAACCAACACAACCATCCCCCCCTTAACCTTTATGGTGGTTAAATACAACCAAAACAACCATCCCCCCCTTAACCTTTATGGTGGTTAAAACAACCATCCCCCCCCCCCCTTAACCTTTATGGTGGTTAAAACAACCATCCCCCCCCCCTTAACCTTTATGGTGGTTAAAACAACCATCCCCCCCCCCCTTAACCTTTATGGTGGTTAAAACAACCATCCCCCCCCCCCCTTAACCTTTATGGTGGTTAAAACAACCATCCCCCCCCCCTTAACCTTTATGGTGGTTAAAACAACCATCCCCCCCCCCTTAACCTTTATGGTGGTTAAATACAGCCAAAACAACCATCCCCCCCCTTAACCTTTATGGTGGTTAAATACAGCCAAAACAACCATCCCCCCCCCCCCCCTTAACCTTTATGGTGGTTAAATACAACCAAAACAACCATCCCCCCCCTTAACCTTTATGGTGGTTAAAACAACCATCCCCCCACTTAACCTTTATGGTGGTTAAAACAACCATCCCCCCCCTTAACCTTTATGGTGGTTAAAACAACCATCCTCCCCCCCTTAACCTTTATGGTGGTTAAAACAACCATCCTCCCCCCCTTAACCTTTATGGTGGTTAAAATAACCATCCCCCCCCCCCTTAACCTTTATGGTGGTTAAAACAACCATCCCCCCCTTAACCTTTATGGTGGTTAAACAACCATCCCCCCCCTTAACGTTTATGGTGGTTAAAACAACCATCCCCCCCCCTTAACCTTTATGGTGGTTAAACAACCATCCCCCCCCTTAACCTTTATGGTGGTTAAAACAACCATCCCCCCCCTTAACCTTTATGGTGGTTAAAACAACCAAAACAACCATCCCCCCCCCTTAACCTTTATGGTGGTTAAATACAGCCAAAACAACCATCCCCCCCCTTAACCTTTATGGTGGTTAAAACAACCATCCCCCCCCCTTAACCTTTATGGTGGTTAAATACAACCAAAACAACCATCCCCCCCCCCCCTTAACCTTTATGGTGGTTAAAACAACCATCCCCCCCCCCTTAACCTTTATGGTGGTTAAATACAACCAAAACAACCATCCCCCCCCCTTAACCTTTATGGTGGTTAAAACAACCATCCCCCCCCTTAACCTTTATGGTGGTTAAAACAACCATCCCCCCCCCTTAACCTTTATGGTGGTTAAAACAACCATCCCCCCCCTTAACCTTTATGGTGGTTAAAACAACCATCCCCCCCCCCCTTAACCTTTATGGTGGTTAAAACAACCATCCCCCCCCTTAACCTTTATGGTGGTTAAAACAACCAAAACAACCATCCCCCCCCTTAACCTTTATGGTGGTTAAAACAACCATCCCCCCCCTTAACCTTTATGGTGGTTAAAACAACCATCCCCCCCCCCTTAACCTTTATGGTGGTTAAAACAACCATCCCCCCCCCCCCTTAACCTTTATGGTGGTTAAAACAACCATCCCCCCCCCCTTAACCTTTATGGTGGTTAAAACAACCATCCCCCCCCTTAACCTTTATGGTGGTTAAAACAACCATCCCCCCCCTTAACCTTTATGGTGGTTAAAACAACCATCCCCCCCCTTAACCTTTATGGTGGTTAAAACAACCATCCCCCCCCCCTTAACCTTTATGGTGGTTAAAACAACCATCCCCCCCCCTTAACCTTTATGGTGGTTAAAACAACCATCCCCCCCTTAACCTTTATGGTGGTTAAAACAACCATCCCCCCCTTAACCTTTATGGTGGTTAAAACAACCATCCCCCCCCTTAACCTTTATGGTGGTTAAAACAACCATCCCCCCCCCCTTAACCTTTATGGTGGTTAAAACAACCATCCCCCCCCCTTAACCTTTATGGTGGTTAAAACAACCATCCCCCCCCCCTTAACCTTTATGGTGGTTAAAACAACCATCCCCCCGCCTTAACCTTTATGGTGGTTAAAACAACCATCCCCCCCCTTAACCTTTATGGTGGTTAAAACAACCATCCCCCCCCCTTAACCTTTATGGTGGTTAAAACAACCATCCCCCCCCTTAACCTTTATGGTGGTTAAATACAGCCAAAACAACCATCCTCCCCCCTTAACCTTTATGGTGGTTAAATACAGCCAAAACAACCATCCCCCCCCTTAACCTTTATGGTGGTTAAAACAACCATCCCCCCCCTTAACCTTTATGGTGGTTAAAACAACCATCCCCCCCCCCCCCCCTTAACCTTTATGGTGGTTAAATACAGCCAAAACTCAACTCCATCTTTCCCAGGTCTTGCCAACTCTATTATACTTATACTTTTTGTTTCTATGTGTAAAGGAGACAAAAGGCAAAGCTGCCTGTACTAAGTGTCTCCCCCAAATTTGAGTGATAGTCACTATTTTGAGCATTTTTTTCTTTTGTGTATGGGAAAGAAGTGTGGTGTGCTTGTTTGCAATACAATATATTTCTGCTACTTAGATATGAACTTTATCTTATACCTGTATATTCTTTAAATATCTTGTTATTCAGTACAACTGTAAAGGAATTTATATATTTAAAAAAAGTATTTAAGTAAAATAAATTGTGTTTATATAACAGAAGAATCTATATTTATCCCCCTGTTAATCTATGAATAGCATTTATCGAAAGCAAGATTATAGGTTTGAGTCCCGAAGGGAAGAAGGAAAACCTAATATTTAGTAGTGGCCCCGGAATCATTGACGATATGCCTTAACCTAACAAGTGCGCATGGGGGTAATTGAAAACGTCCCCCTGTGCTGACGTATTTGAGGTGTTTCCGTCACTAAAATATTCATTGTACCATTAATAGCATTAATAATTATCCATATGCGCCTATTATGGGTTGATTATAAAGGTATTAACCTGAAACAACAATAAAACGAGTGAAAACAGCGTTTGGATGGTCAAAATCGGAGATATAGCCCGCGAGTTGTATAATGTATGGGTGAGGCAAACTGCTTTCCCGCCAATTTCCCCCAAGGCCACTGAGACACAGTCGATCGATACTCTCTCTCTCTCTCTTGCACTCGCTTGCCATCAGTGATGACAACACCCTGCTTGCAACTCGCTAATGTTAGCACGAAAATATACCTCAGAATAAGGGAATAATAGGTGATAACTGAAGGAGAGGAGGAAAGTGGGGAAGGAGGGGAGGTAGAGGACTGAGATTTTGCATGGCCCAGGGGCCAAAAAAAAAATAAAAAAATAAAAAAATAAATTTTTTTTTTTTTTTTTTTCGATGTCAAAAGTTGATTTTTTATTTTACTTACTCTCAAGAGTCTTCCCGCAGTCCGCCGGGGGGAACTCTTAAGAGTCTCCCCGCAGTTCCCGGGTTAAACAGTAATGGCACTCTATGAACCACAGAGTCAGCGGTTCAAAACACCCGCCCCGGAGCGCCAGAGACCAAACATCATAAGCGTACGCTCATAATCACTTACAGACTCGTCCTTATGATGTGGAT
Organism: Lithodes maja; assembly: GCA_037953745.1. Lineage (NCBI taxonomy): Eukaryota > Metazoa > Arthropoda > Malacostraca > Decapoda > Lithodidae > Lithodes > Lithodes maja. Next base: position 14,959 of record JBAKBP010033672.1, on the reverse strand, counting down.
GCCACTACGATATAACTAAAATAAAAAATAAGAAAAAGAAAAGATTAGAACTCCTAATCTGCTATGCTTCCCATCGTGTGGATGTTGATAGCGTGGGTTTGCCCCGAGACGCTGAAGCGCCATCTTCCTTCACTGACATATCAAGATAACCTAGAAACATCAGAACGAATGGGAAGGAGATGGAAGGGAGGGCCGGATTCGTCAATGATTCCGGGGCCACTACTAAATATTAGGTTTTCCTTCTTCCCTTCGAAACTCAAACCTATAATTTATTAGTGGCCCCTTCATCAATGACGATATGCCTGATATCACAAGTCTGGAGGGGGACATTCGTGATAAATATCAACACCACTAATAAAATAACAATAGGATGAGAGTAAACCCAGTTCATAGAGCTCTAACTTCTTTATTTTGTATACAAAATACAATAACAAAACTTTAAAGAGGTACAGGTAGTGCACTTCAAAATATACCTGTGTACAACATTTTCTTAAATCTAGGATAGAGATTGCAGAAAAATTGCACTACATATAAACTTATCGATTATATGTACTGTCGCCGTCATTAATTTCCTGGACACCCAACTCACAAGGAGTCATGATTTGTTATGGTAACACTGTTGCCCCCCCCCCCCCCTTCTTCCCCATCCACCCCCCTCTGTATGGTTTCTCATCCCTCTCCCCCTCATTCTCCTACGTCATCTCCTACTGTAAGCTCCGCCCCCTCGCTTCGTCCACCAACACATCCCTCACATTACTATCTCCGAAATATTAATTAATTATAACTGCTATGGGTTTTAGAAGCTTCTTTAAGGGGAGAATACACATTACTCTCTGTTTCGGGATTTTATCGGGAGAGTAACTGACGCTTCTTAAAAATATTCAAAGCTTCATGTTCTTATATTAACTAATTTGTGTTCACTGACGTCTGCCTCAGATACTACACTGATCGTTGAAAATACATAAAAACACATTTGGTCAACAAATCTCACTATATGGCCAAGGGAATGCAATATTGGTATATTAAATCTGTTAACCTCTGAAGTGCGCACGGGGGTAAATGAAAACCTCCCCCTGTGCTGACGTATTTGAGGTTTTTCGTCACTAAAATATTCATTGTACCATTAATAGCATTAATAATTATCCATATGCGCTATTATGGGTTGATTATAAAGGTATTAACCTGAAACAACAATAAAACGAGTGAAAACAGCGTTTGGATGGTCAAAATCGGAGATATAGCCCGCGAGTTGTATAATTGATGGGTGAGGCAAGCTACCTTCCCGCCAATTTTCCCCAAGGCCACTGCGACACAGTCGATCGATACTCTCTCTCTCTCTCTTGCACTCGATGGCCATCAGTGATGACAACACCCTGCTTGCAACTCGCTAATGTTAGCACGAAAATATACCTCAGAATAAGGGAATAATAGGGAAAATAGGTGATAACTGAGGAATAGGAGGAAAGTGGGGAAGGAGGGGAGGTAGAGGACTGAGATTTTGCATGGCCCAGGGGCCAAAAAAAAAAATAAAATAAAAAAAAAAAAAAAAAAAAAAAAAAAAATTTTCGATGTAAAAAGTTGATTTTTAGTTTTACTTACTCAGGAGAGTCTTCCCGCAGTCCGCCGGGGGAACTCTTAAGAGTCTTCCCGCAGCTCCCGGGTTAACGAAGACGAAACATTATACATTTCTACGTTTTAATAGTGTAAATATGATCCTAAAATATATAACGTAATAATGGTGCTGAATAATTACAATTATCAGTTGTGAGAGAGAGAGAGAGAGAGAGAGAGAGAGTCAGCATAATGGTGTGGATGTGCTGTGTGTGGAGTCCGGTGGTGGTGGAGAGGGAGGGGCTTACAGTTGCCCGACGAGGGAGAAAGAGGGGGAGGGACATGACTACAGAGTGGGTGGATGGGGAGGGGGGGGGGGGGGGGGGGGAGAGGGAGGGAGGGGCAACACTGTTACCAAAACAAATCACCAGTCATCGTCAGATGGGTGTCCAGGAAACTATTGACGGCGACAGTACAAACAGATCACTTACATGTATACAACATAATTATGTAACTGTTATAAAAAATAAAATATTTGTCTATGTACTGTATATTCTATGATACCATATACAAAATATTCTCCAACTCATGACTATATTTCAAGTTCCTGAGTAACCTTATGATAATGAGTATCACATAAAATATTTGTTTATGCATACAAAATACAAAATGTTTCCCACTCTTGACTATGTTACAAGTCCTCGAGTAACCTTAGGATAATGAGTATCACAGTGCACACATGCACTAACCACGTCCGGCGAGGCTGAGGGTCTTAGCTATCAAATACACCCCCCCCCCCCTCTTCTTAAAACTAGCAAATAATAAAAAGCACCAGACCTTCATACCCATTGTCTCAATGCGACACAGGTCATTCGTGGTTTATCTAAAGTAACAGACAGGTAATGTGTTAAGAAGATGTAATTGGATGCCCATAAATGCGTTTGCTGAATATCAGTGACAGTCATTCTTTAAAAATCTAAGTGATACTGCCCACTTTCTTATATCATGAGCTCGCCCAACGGCTCCCAGATTACTTTCCCGGATCACATCGACTAACAAAGCTGCCAATTGCCGCTTCGTAAGACGTTTACCTGTCTAATTAACTCAAAGAGCTACCGGTTGGTTAGGCCGGGACACTCCAATATAGGTCATTAATGACTTCACCGGACATAGCTTGTGGTGAGCGTCTTCTTGTTTGAGCGCCGGAACCTCAAATTCAGTAAACACATATTCATTGTGCTCGTTTGTGGCTATGAAAGTAGGCGATGGCGCAATTTGAACATTAACCCTTCCTCCCCGGGCTGGCCTTCTAAATGACAGTACTACGATCCGGGCGATCTGGCCAAAAAATGTTGTAATAGGCCTAGGCCTATTTATGTAATTTTAACTGCTACAGAATTCACACACATCTCGAAATGTAGCCCTTACTTGTATCTGTAGACTGGCATTGAGTAGAGCTCTCTAGGTCAACTGGTTCAGTTGTGATGACGATTTCCGTGGAGAGAGTTTTGATGCGGTTTTAGCAATATCGGACATTTACAGACACTAATTTTTGTTCTAGCAGACAACAACAACAAAGATCCGACTTCTTCTCTTGTTTTTGAAGCTGCGCGTCGCTCCGACCGGCTTTGTTTACAAACATTTCGCCGCGCGGCTTTTAAACCACGCTTAATAGGTTTTCAAGTTTACAGATTTTAAAAGGACACCCGGGTTCCTGCCCTTCGCAAGGGGTGTCATTTTAAAATGACACCCGGGCAGGAAGGGTTAACATTACGCCGTGCGAACCCAAGACAATTGGGTTCGTTGCTCATCGCTCAGATACCCGGTTTCCTGTAGCCAAGGCCATAAGGAACACAGCCTTCTTTAACCCACTGAGCCCCAGCGACGCAAACAGTGCATCGGTAATGTATGTAACGCTAAACCCCAGCGACGCCTCGTTTGCATCAGTGTTACTCCGGTCCCAATTACTTCGGTCCTATGGCACCTAGAGGGCTCAGATTTGTATGGGAACTGTGTAAGTATCCCACGCACCCATGCCGATGGTTGAAAACTCTCAAAGTCCAACCGCGTAAAAACATGTTTTTTTGGGGAAATTGCCTTCAATTTTTTACTCTTGTAAAATCCGTTTTCGGGGGCTCTGTAGGACCATTTTTTGAGCTTTTTGATCGGTTTTTCGTGGTTTTTCCTTCATTCCTAACTCATTCGCTATTGTTTCTGGAAAAAAAAAATTCAGTATCAGCCGGTCCTGGGTGGTACATTTATAAATATTTAGCTGGTACTCAGCGGGTTAAGATTGAATCAAAAGTAGGTTTGTGACTATATTTCTAAGAATGAAGCAATGACAAGGCTCTGTCAAGAGGGCAGGTAGGCATGAGCTGGCGTGGTTGTTGTTGTTGTTGTTGTTCCCTTAGCTGCCTGGCCGAACAGCCCCGAGTCCCTGAGAAAGGCCATGGCCACGATCGGGCTTCCCACAGAGCTCTCATTGAGTGTAGATTGTGTTGTTGGCGTAAGTGGTTGTGTGAAATGCAGTCTTCTATGATGTATTTAATGGTATGGGGTGCTGTGTTACATCCCGGGCAGGCGTCGACAACGGAGTCATCCAGTCTCTTCTGATAGCTCAGGAGAGCTGGATGGTGTCTGCATCTCAGCCTGGCCAGGTGGACTCTGTCCTCGCGAGGAAGGGAGGATTCGGAAGGATGGATTTCGGGAGGTCGTGCATGCAGCTGCGTGTTGTCTGTGAGTGAGTGGATGGATCGGTGAGAGATATGAGTATGGATGTGCTTCTGGAAGTTGGTTCGGGGTGGGCAGGGAGGGAGAGAGGACAATAATTGTGTGTGATACCGTGTGCTGGGTGTTGTTTTGATATTTCTTGGTGTCTGTGGGTGTGTTGCCATGTAGTTTAGTGGGTGGTTTTGGTTCGTGGAGGCTGCTGCCAGGAATTGAGTGCCTCTCATGTCCAGATGGTCTTTGACTTTGAGGATTTTGGTTTCTTGATGTAGGTGATCTGTGGGTGCAGTAGCTGTGCAGCCTGTAATGATCTTCAGGGCTTTGTTTTGAATAGTCTGTAAGGTCTTATGATGTGTTTCAGCTAGGTTAGAAGCCCAGGCTGGGCTTGCGTATTCCATCACTGATCTCATGTATTGTTTATATACTGTGGTGGTAGTTTCTTTGTTGTGTCCAAATTTTGTGTGAGCAAGTGACCTGAGGGCGTTAAGTCTGGGTGTCAGTTTCTTTTTAATGTTTGTGGTGTGCTGTTTGAATGTCATATGAGTATCATATGTTACTCCTAGGATTTTGGGTGTGTTTGTATGTGTTAGGGGTGTGTTGTTTATGGTGAGTTGAGGGATGTATTCGTGTTCTCCTGTCCAACTTGTGAGCAGGGTTGCGGTGGATTTGGCTGGGGCTAGATTAAGTCTGTTTGTAGTGCACCAGCCATGTAGTGTGTTGAGATAGGGTTGAAGGATATCTGTTGCTCTTTTTGGGTCATGGTGTGTGCTTGTGAGTTATGTCATCTGCATAGGAGGCTAAGTTTATTTGGGGCGTATTGGGTGTAGTTATATCGTGCATGTACAGATTGAAGAGTGCGGGCGATAGGACGGATCCTTGTGGGACTCCGTTTGGAAAGTTTCTGATTTTAGATGACTGACCGGCAAAGATACGTGTGCACATCTGCCTGCTAGGAAGTTGGCCAGCCACCTTTTTGTGTTGTTGTGCATGTTTGTGTTGTAGATTTTGTTTGTTAGGTTGTGGCGGGGGATGGCATCGAAGGCTTTACTAATGTCGAGTGTGGCTAATAGTGATCTGCATGGTGGTCTAGCTGAGTTGATGCCGTCGAAAGCTCTTTGTGTAAGGTCTGTGAGAAGAGTGTTTGTGGAGTGCAGTGGCCTAAAGCCATGTTGTGTTGGAGCTAGGGGTAGGTCAGGTGTAATTAGTTGTAATACTAGGCGTTCCATGACTTTGGAGGGGGAGCAAAGGAGTGTGATGGGGCGGTGCGAGGAGGGTAGCGTGGGGTTTTTGTTGGGTTTGGGCAATGTGATGATGATACCATGCTTCCAAATGTCTGGTATTGTGTTGTGTGAATAGCTGTAGTTTGATATGTTAGTGAGTGCTTGTATGCCTTGTGGTCCCAGGTGTCTGAGGTGTATTTATTAGTGGCCCCTCCATCATTGACGAACATGCCTATTACATAAGGCATCCTCTTCAAACACTAATCCGCCGTAGTTTGAATCTACCGCGCAGAGCATTTAAAATCTGAGGAGCCTTCATCATGAGCGCACGCGACCTCACTCATGGCTTCAGTCATTATGAATTGGGTTCTCACTACGAAAAAACTTTGTAAAAAATAAAAAGAAAAAGAAAATAAGAATAACTATCCAATAAGCTTTCCATCATATCGTGGATGTACTTGTGTGGATCTTTGACCAGACGCTGATTCAGGCGTCATTCTTCCTTCTCTGCTCTGCGCTCAGCCTGCCCGGATGTGTCTCCCCACGCTCCGCTGGTTCCGCATTTGCTGCGTCCCTAGTGAGTTTTTTCTCATTTGTTTACTCCGGGATGTATCGAGTAAGGTTAGGATATGCGTAGCAGGAGTGTCCTGGGCTGGTTGCCCGCAGTGCAGTGTATTTTGGGTCGTGTGTTTGGGGCATCTATTTCGGATGTACCCTCGTGGTCCTGTTGTGGACATGTGAACTTTTTCACAGTTGAGTTAGCTTGTGATGCAGGCGGCTTTCATTACGCGTTAGTTATGCTGCCTTTTATCTTTCTGATGAGGTAAGCGTTGCTTACTGACGTTCCCAGCGTATTTTTCTTCACTTAGTGATTTTTTTTCTGGGTCCCGAGTCAGTCTTCCCTTTGTCGGAAGTATTTGCTACAGTGGTGTGTTGGCGGTGGTTCCTCTTGTTATATTTCCAGTGTTTTTTGTTTATATTTCAACATTTCTTATGCCGTCTACTTAGGCCTAGCCAGCCGCTCGTAGCTTTGCCACATGTACAAGTGTTATTGTTTATTTTATAAATATGTCCTACTGTGTCATGTGTATCCGGGTTTAGTTGTGTATTGGCTAATTCCACGGACTATGTATGTTTTCTGGATTAGTTGTGCATTGGCTAATTCCACGGATTATTGTGTGGACCCTAGGCTAGTCGTGCTTGGCTTTCTCTCGGGTCCTATGTGCGTTCAGATGGTTTCTGAACGGGGTGGGTTACTTTCCGGCGGGATTTTCTGGGTTACACCATGAAAAAACCCGGCCGAGAGCCGTGTTGGGCCACGCGTGGTTTCAACACAGGCTTGTGTCCCTGGCGATGAGGTGTCTGTGGCTCTCCAGGACTGCATCTCTGTGTTGGTGCCTGTTTTCAGGCTCCCTATGATTCCCGGCGGATTGGCTGTACCCATCTAACATTGTTCATGCGGACATATGTTATGAAGTTTTTCTACCCGGTTTTACAAACCAAAGGAAAAACCTAGCTGTTGTTGAGGGCTTTCCTCCCCGGCGATCTTTTACAAAGAAGTGGGGACAGGAACTTTTGGGGTTAACGTTTTTACATCTCACCCGGCGGGTGCACCTTGGTAGGGTGGGATGAACGACTTGGTCATTCAGTTAGTTAACCGATCCATTTTTATTGATACTATAGGTATCGCCGCCTTCACACTTACGGCGATCGAAGGTTCAATTAGGGTTAACATCTTTTCTCACAAATTTTTCACACCCGGCGGGTGCTCCTGGGAGGAGGAAATAAGGAATTTACAATTCAATTTCGTTAACCAGTTAATTGAGAGTGTGACGCATGTCGAGTATGAGCATGCTGTACAGAACGCCCAGTCAGGCCCCACTCTCGCTAGGATCGTCAGGGCAGGAACTTTGGCTGTAGTCTGTGTAGAGTTTCCTAACTTAGTTTATGTGAGCCGTTGTACTATAAGTATTATAAATATGTATTTTGTTTTCATCTGAGTCAACGAGTTCTATTTTATATCATTAGTTATAAGTATTGTGTGTGGGACTTATATGTAATGATGAGAGGAGAGAGAGAGAGATATTACGTAACGGGGACCAGTGAGTGCGCCACGCGGGCAGATAGGCCTAATTCCCTCCTCCCTCCTCCCTTCCTCCCTCTCAGCGCGTGGGAAGTTCTTTGTCGATCCCAGATTGAGAGAGAATATGACGTCATGATTGCCAGTGGGCGGTCCTTAAGTAGTTTGAGATATGCCGCTAGAGGGCCGAGTATAAAAAGAGAGGTTCTTGCCACCATTTCTTCAGAACTCATCAGGCAAAGCGACTTCTCATATCCCTTGCAACTATCCATATTCTTCCGACTGATGTGAACTTTCTCTACTCTCTGAACAGCCTATCTTCTTCTCTTCTCGTCCCTGTTTAACCTCCATGACCCCTTTGGTGCAGATTTAGTCAGCCAAAGTATTATCGCTTGAGTTCTCACGAGATAAGTGCCTGTTAGATAGCCTATTTTTGGAAGGGTTAACTAGAATAGGATTGATTGATGTTTGTTGCACTCGTATATGCATTTCCCTGTGTGCGATTATTCATGTTCCTGTTTTCTGCTGGTTTAGGCAATGCTAGACTGGGATAGGGTTTCTGAGTTGTGATTTCCTATGAGTACTAGGTTGCGGTTGAACCAGTACAATTGCAACGGAGACGTGGAACGCCTAGGTGGTCTTTCTGACTGTGTACCGTGGGAGTTTAGCACTGTGTTGCGAGTGAGGGCTTTTGCCTGTGCCACCCAACACTGTGCTATCTCATTTGCTTGACTTTGAGAGGATCGCCAGGAGAGAACCAGATACTAGTGATCTGGATCTCTCAAGAGAGCATCCCGTCAATTACCGTAATTTGGCCGCACAGTCTTAAGGACCTCGCTAGGCTACGAGCCGCTTGCTCAGCCATTGTCTCTTAACCTTATGTATCCCAGCTAGACTTTGCTCGACCAGCAGATACAGCATAGTATTGAAGCTTCTCCTTATGTATATTATTGTTTATGCACTATTGATTTCATGTGTGGCACGCTTAGCTACTTCAGAGATTAGTGGCCCACGAGCACAATCTTAGTAGGCTATTGCCAGTGCATTGTCGGAGTACTTCTTCTTAATGTTTGCCATATCCTATTGCTTATTCTTATAATTCTTCTTATGTCAATTTAAAGCCTTTAATTACCAGTGAGTTATTCATTAAATTGCTGTTCAAAATCCGATACTTACTTCTTATGAGTATTCGAGAAGCATCTAACTTATCAGAAGATTCCTTGCTTGATGCTCGAGGACTATTGTTTAACGTAACGTAATAGTGCCGATCCGAAGTAGAGGGTGGAGGACTTCTTAAGTTCTTAGTTCAAGGGTGGATTACTTAGGCTTCGGCCAACACTATTCTTTAGTGTTGTAGTACTTTCTTCTTTGTTTGATTGTTGACCAGACTAGATAACTCCCGTCTTGTTATTAGTCTGTTGTGTGAAACGCTAGTACCGAGTTCTTGTATACCCCGTTATAGCAGATAGAACTCTGGAGGGTAGTGGCGTTTTTTGTTCGGCTGGCAGTACTCTGGGGTTGGGATCGTGTGTTTCCGTTGTGGCAGCGAGCCATACTCGAGTCCTGTGTAAGAGCCCTAGTGTACCCGAGTGCCCGGTCGTAACAAATGGCGACCTTGCTTAGGATTTTGTGAACAGTATAATTTTTTGTAGAGTTGTACAACATTTGTTTGTTCGTACTTTAGCGTACATATTGAAGAATATTTTTTTTTGTAAGGCAATTAGGAGAGCATTTAAGAGACTCCAGTTAATTTAGTAATTAGTGCTTGCATAAGGGAGTTTAACACTTTTGTCTCGAGAATTTTTTGGTGAACTTCAGTATGTCGGGCCCTAGTACTGACGAGGAGCGAGAGATGCTAAGTGAGGAGGTGCCGTTAGTAACTAGTGAGGAGGATGCTAGACTTTTTGTGAGTAAGCGGTACCACGTGACGGAGGAGAGGCTGACTGGGGTGAATGTTTATGGCTTGCACCTGATAGCCAAGGTTTTGGGTCTATCCAATGTAGGAGGGATGTCCAAGGGGGAGCTGATTTCCTGGGTGTTGCGTGGGCGACATGGGGTTTCGGAGGAGAGGGCGTTTGGGGGGGTTCCTCCCCAGATCCCCTCTCACTCGACTCCCACAGTGCCGTCCACTCAGTTGCCGGAGGTTAGCACTCTCCCACAGAGGGATGAGCATTGGAAGATTGGAGTGCCCTCGGGCGGTGCGTATGGTGGTTCCCCAGTTCTTGCCCCCCCTCCTTCAGTAGTGGCAGCTCCCTCTTCCGGCCTGTCTCCTGAGATGATATTTAAACTCGAGCTTGCTAAAATGGAGAATGAGGCTAGGAAGCAGGAGAATGAGACTGAGGTTAGGAAGCAGGAGAATGAGACTAGGAGGCATGAGATTGAGGTTAGGAGGCACGAGGCTGAGCTTAGGTACGACTCAGAGAAATATTGTGCTCAAATAGATTTAGATAAGACTCGTGCAGAGTCGACAGGGATTCGGATGGGCCGTGAGGGCCAAGTAAGAGAACAGTCCTTGTCCCACTTAGTCAAGTTGGTGCCGGCATTTAGTGAAACTGAAGTCACAGAATTTTTTAATCGTTTTGAGAAGAAGTGTAGGGAGCATAATTGGCCTGAAGAGAAGTGGGCAGCTCTAGTCTCCTCCAGACTTACGGGTAAGGGTCTGAAGGCTTATGATGCACTACCTTTAGAGTCTTGCATTGACTACCCAGTATTGAAGAGAGCTGTCCTACGGGCATACGAGTTGCAACCAGAAACATATCGATTGAAGTTTCGGGGTGTTACAAAGACTAGGGAGGCGACCTTTCTTGAACATGCCCGGGACTTAAAAGATGCACTTACAAACTGGACACGTTCTGAGAAAGCTGAGACGGCCGAACAGTTGACTGAGCTGTTTCTGCTCGAGCAGTTTTATAAGTGTACTGGTGCAGATATGACTTTAACTATTAAAGAAAAGAACCCTAAAACTCTACAGGAGGCAGCTGAGATGGCTGACCTCCGGCTATCACTAATTCGTGGGTGCGGGTCTGCCCAGCGTAGTGAGGCAGGTAACAAGGGGCGTGACGCCCCACCCCCCCGAGTTAGTGATATACATTATGCAAACAAGTACAAGAGCTATGATACCAAGACTGACCACAAGACTAGCACCGTCCCATTTAAGAAGGGGCCGGGCCCTTCCCAGTACCAAGGGAAGCCCAGAGGGGAGTTGGAGTGTTATCATTGTCATGAAAAGGGGCACTTTGCAAGAGTCTGTCCTAGCAAACCACCTACAGCAGCTGTGTCTTTGGCCTGCAACATTGGTGTGTCTCCGAAGTCTTCTGAGTTTGCCCGGGGCAGTTCGTCAGAGGCTGAGGCACAGCCAATGCAGAAGCACCTGGGAGGCTCGAACCCTGCTCAGGATGTTTTTTGCGACCATAGAGGACGGGGTTGCGTGATGTGGGCGGGGCGCAAGCATGGAGTAGAGGTCTTGCGTGATACGGGTGCTTCCCAGACTCTGATGAATAACTTGACTGGCTACCCTATAAATGCGGCTCGGGTGGTAGTGGTGCAGGGTATTAATGCAACTCGGTCATACCCGCTGGTGCGGTTGGAGTTGGAGGTGGATGGTGTGACACGTGAATTGGATGTCGGGATTGTGGAGAAACTGCCAGTGGAGGGCGTCGACCTTCTTCTCGGCAACGACTTTGCAATGCCCGCTTCTGAGGTTCTACCCTTAGTCGTTGCCGAGAGGACGGCCGACGTGAGTAGGGAAGAGCAAGAGTGTGTCGAGCGGTGCCAGGCACAACCCATGGCGTGTGTTGTCACCCGAGCTCGGGCAGATAAAGTGTCACAGCCTAGTCCTCCGTCTTCAGACCAGCAGAGGAACGATCAACAGGAGGAGGCTAAAGCTGGAGTTGGTTTTAAGAGTTTTGACTCGGCGGCTCTCCTGGGTGATTTAGTATTGGCACCTATGTTAGAGTCTGGAGAGGCCCCAGGACCTGTCACAGCTAGTGAGGAGGTAGGGCCGGAAGAGACTCCGAGGCAGCAACGTTGCACACGGAGAGAAGAAAGGGTTGCTCAGTTTGATATTGGGGAAGGACTTGGGTTGCTTCGGAAGCATCTAGACAAGTTGGTTCCCTCAGATATTTGTAAACTGCAGTTGGAGGATCCGGAAGTTCAGAAGTGTGGTAATGGTGCTGTCGAGATTAAACACGAGGACGGGGAAGCATGTCATGTGAACCTGTTGGAGGAGTTTGTGAGGCAACCACCTGAGCAGCCTACTGTCCCTGCGTTGGTCTGCCGCGGCCAAGGTGGAGAAGGAGAGGGGGGCAGTAGGGCACAGGTGGAGGAGAGTAGGGATTGTTATGTCTCGGCGGAGCCGTGGGCGGGGGACACGAGTCTGGTGGCTGTGGAAGCGCTAGAGCACCTGCCTGAGCAGCAGTGTGCAGCACTCCAGCACCAGCTCGGTTCATACCCCACTGGTCGTGCCGAGCCCCTGAGTCTCACAACTCGGGCGGTGCAAGATGTTCCACGGGCAGGTCACGTGACTGTTGAAAGACCGTTAGCCTCGTTGTTTCGGTGGTTTAAGGTGGGCGACGAGGCTTTGGCATGGTTGCCAGGTCAGGGTCGACCCATGGCTGCCAAGGGTGGTGGTCAAAAGGAGGACATTGAGCAGATTGGTAAGGCCGGCTGTGGTATCGCAGTGCCCGGTCGTCGCATAGCCTCCCAATGCTGCTCTAGTCTAATGCAAAAGCCCTACCATAGACCGACTGTATCTGGCCATGTCGCTAAAAGCGGTGATGCTGCGCAGGCAGATGTCGTCACAAGGAATGCGGGGGTGCGCATGTACGGTATCGGCGGGGAAGCCTTAGCAATAATGAACTGTGGGAGTGACTGCACGGGTGGTACTGATTGTCCCTCTCATGACCTGGCTGTTCTAGGGACGAAGGTGGAGAAGGAGGGAGACTACAGGTTAGAAGCTGCGGTCTCGGCTGGGTTGTGGGAGGGCACTAGGCATGTTGTTCGTGGAGACAGTGCAAGGCAGTTATTTACTAGGCTATGGCAGTACTTTCGCATGTTTGTTGCTTCTCCAGGCCTGATGTACGGGGTAGAATCCGACATGCAGGCTGGAGATAGTGCAAGGCTCAGTTTAATTCCCTACCGTATAAATCCTGCTCGACAGCCTATGGTGCAAGCAGAGCTGGATTACGTGTGGACGAAGGATCTGAGGGATAAGGAATGTCGTGAGTGGTCGTTGCTTGTAACTTTGTCCGAGCGTGCTAAAGAGGTATGTGGTTTTGTTGTGGACGGGAGTACCTACCAGTGCAATGTTGTGCCTGACGGACTTAAGAATGCACCAGCAACGTGTCAGAGCCTGATGAATGAAAGTGAAAAGGACAATGATGCGCTGGGGCATTTCGAGATCTATGTTCCAGCCTATGGTCCGGTCGGTGTAGTTTACCCAGATCATTACCCTCTCGAGATCTTGGACCAGTTTCACAATCGGAATATGAGGCTGACCAGGTGGTCACTAAGGTTATTGGTATATAACCTGGACATAAGCCATATTGCCGGTTGTGACAACGAGGTTGCATGTGGTCGTTCAGGGGTATATGATCCTGGGTAGATTGACACACGGGTAGCCTCCTGCTTTGGTTTGAGTAGTATTTTGCGCTTGGTGCTTGTTGGCTCGCGGTTGTAGCCCAGCGTATTGGGTCGTAAAGCAGGATTGTTGAGCGTTTGGTATAGAAGAAAATAGGCTGCCCTTATAGTGCAGCCGGAAAAAAACATATTAAAATATAAAAATCATATAAAAACTCTTTCTTTTTGATATAGATAATTGTATAAGTTTGTCATAGCCTATAGTGTTTGAGTAGTCCACGAACTATCAAACGGCTGAGCTGCTGTAAGCTCGCTCTGGGAGCATGATATTATGTCTTTTACTATTGTTGGGAGGAGTTATGAAATGTGAATTTTTTTTTTTATAAGATGTGTTTTAGTGATAAACTCAGCGTTGTTTTAGTGCCATGCGGTCGCTGGGTGTGAGGGGTTTGATGGGGTTCTGTATATCAGATTTTAGCTCAGGGTTGAGCAAGTAAAATCTTGGGGGAGGTGTGACGCATGTCGAGTATGAGCATGCTGTACAGAACGCCCAGTCAGGCCCCACTCTCGCTAGGATCGTCAGGGCAGGAACTTTGGCTGTAGTCTGTGTAGAGTTTCCTAACTTAGTTTATGTGAGCCGTTGTACTATAAGTATTATAAATATGTATTTTGTTTTCATCTGAGTCAACGAGTTCTATTTTATATCATTAGTTATAAGTATTGTGTGTGGGACTTATATGTAATGATGAGAGGAGAGAGAGAGAGATATTACGTAACGGGGACCAGTGAGTGCGCCACGCGGGCAGATAGGCCTAATTCCCTCCTCCCTCCTCCCTTCCTCCCTCTCAGCGCGTGGGAAGTTCTTTGTCGATCCCAGATTGAGAGAGAATATGACGTCATGATTGCCAGTGGGCGGTCCTTAAGTAGTTTGAGATATGCCGCTAGAGGGCCGAGTATAAAAAGAGAGGTTCTTGCCACCATTTCTTCAGAACTCATCAGGCAAAGCGACTTCTCATATCCCTTGCAACTATCCATATTCTTCCGACTGATGTGAACTTTCTCTACTCTCTGAACAGCCTATCTTCTTCTCTTCTCGTCCCTGTTTAACCTCCATGACCCCTTTGGTGCAGATTTAGTCAGCCAAAGTATTATCGCTTGAGTTCTCACGAGATAAGTGCCTGTTAGATAGCCTATTTTTGGAAGGGTTAACTAGAATAGGATTGATTGATGTTTGTTGCACTCGTATATGCATTTCCCTGTGTGCGATTATTCATGTTCCTGTTTTCTGCTGGTTTAGGCAATGCTAGACTGGGATAGGGTTTCTGAGTTGTGATTTCCTATGAGTACTAGGTTGCGGTTGAACCAGTACAATTGCAACGGAGACGTGGAACGCCTAGGTGGTCTTTCTGACTGTGTACCGTGGGAGTTTAGCACTGTGTTGCGAGTGAGGGCTTTTGCCTGTGCCACCCAACACTGTGCTATCTCATTTGCTTGACTTTGAGAGGATCGCCAGGAGAGAACCAGATACTAGTGATCTGGATCTCTCAAGAGAGCATCCCGTCAATTACCGTAATTTGGCCGCACAGTCTTAAGGACCTCGCTAGGCTACGAGCCGCTTGCTCAGCCATTGTCTCTTAACCTTATGTATCCCAGCTAGACTTTGCTCGACCAGCAGATACAGCATAGTATTGAAGCTTCTCCTTATGTATATTATTGTTTATGCACTATTGATTTCATGTGTGGCACGCTTAGCTACTTCAGAGATTAGTGGCCCACGAGCACAATCTTAGTAGGCTATTGCCAG
>JBAKBP010033671.1:0-21604 GCA_037953745.1 Lithodes maja | reverse complement strand
ACTAGAACCCAATCCTCTCAGCATTAGCTAGGAAAGGCCCTAGAAAGCCACCTTTGGCGGGGGAGATAGCTCCCTATTTCAAACCCTTTCGGGGTTGGGCACCCGCCGAAATGGAGTTGATAGTACACTGTAATGATTGACTTTTTTTTCTATTCGTATGAAGGAGACAAAAGGCAAAACTGCCTGTAGCAAGTGTCTTGTCCAAAGTTGAAAGAGTGAGAGAGCCAAATTAAACATTATTATTATTAAAAACCAAAAATTGTACCGTATTTGAAAGAAGAGTGATGTGCTTGTTTAGTGTAGTGAAGTGGATAGGAGGAAGAGGTGTTTGTGAGGGCTAGCTGTATTACTCTCTGTGTAGGTAAGACACAAACAGAAACAGTCACTGCTTAACACAATCTGCTCCGATGACGTCTTGTGGGTTGTTATTAGCATATTTTGTTTAAGTATTATGGAGGATATTGCTTGCTTTTGCTATTTTAGAGGAATGTATTGTAGTTTGTTCCCTGGGCTAATAACAACGCCTCCCAGACTTCCTTCAAACTAAAAAGGACCACCCAGACCCCTTCAAGCTAAATTTGCACATTAATTTCCATAAATAAATGTCGCGGCTTAAGAGGAGACTGACCGTTTGTTTGGTCTATTAATTCAATTATCCATATATTTTTTTTAGTTTCCTCCCTAGACCTCCATCAAGCTTAGAAAAACACCCTTGACCTCGCTTCAAGATTAATTTGTACATTTTTTGGTAGAAAAATGTCCCGGCCGAAGGCCGATTCCTCTTAAATTTACATGCTCGCTATCGTTCGCCAGGAAATAATCAACACCTAAATGGCACAAAAGGTCTTAAAATTGACAAGAAAATTGTGCGAAAGGTATTAAAATCGCCAAACTAATGGGCCGAAAGTCTTATGATCTCAAAACTAGTGGGGCTAAACATGAGGGAGAAGGGGGGCCAGAACAAACGGTCTACCTCCCCTTAAGGCCGCTTTCTTCTAAGTTACATATTGAATGCATCGTATACATATTATTAATTATTAAGCAAGGTAATGCATATACCAATCCCGATGCAGAAGGGGATACATTCTAAAAAATCTAGAGCAGATAAAGGGTGTGACAAAGGTATATGACATCTACAGGGGGGTATGACAGAGGTATGACAAAGGTATGTGACATCTAGAGGGGGGTATGACAAAGGTATATGACATCTAGAGGGGGGTATGACAGGGGTATGACAAAGGCATAAGACATCTACAGGGGGGTATGACAAAGGTATATGACATCTAGAGGGAGGTATGACAAAGGTATACGACATCTAGAGGGGGGTATGACAAAGGCATATGACATCTACAGGGGGGTATGACAAAGGTATATGACATCTAGAGGGGGGTATGACAAAGGCATATGACATCTACAGGGGGTATGACAAAGGTATATGACATCAAGAGGGAGGTATGACAAAGGTATACGACATCTAGAGGGGGTATGACAAAGGTATATGCATCTAGAGGGAGGTATGACAAAGGTATATGATATCTAGAGGGGGTATGACAAAGGTATATGACATCTAGAGGGGGGTATGACAAAGGTATATGACATCTAGAGGGAGGTAGGACAGGGGTATGGCAAAAGTATAGGACATCTAGAGGGAGGTATGGCAGGGGTATGACAAAGGTATATGACATCTAGAGGGAGGTATGGCAGGGGTATGCCAAAGGTATATGACATCTAGAGGGGGGTATGACAGGGATATGACAAAGGTATATGTCATCTAGAGGGGGGTATGACAAAGGTATATCATATCTAAAGGGGGTATGACAAAGGTATATCACATCTAGAGGGAGGTATGACAGGGGTATGACAAAGTTATATGACATCTAGAGGGGGGTATGCCAGGGGTATGACAAAGGTATATGACATCTACAGGGGGGTATGACAGGGGTATGACCGTGTATATATAATCATTGGGTAAAGTGACGGTGATATACTTATCTATCCTTACACAGTATGTTTAGCCCCATTTGTTTTGAAATTATAAAACGTTCGCCCTATTAGTTTTGCGGTTTCAAGACCTTTCACCTAATTTCTATGTCAATATGAGGACCTTTCGTGTCATTTAGGTGTCGATTTTTTCCTGGCGAGCGATAGGGAGCCTGTAGTATTAGGAGGAATCGGCCTTCGGCCAGGACATTGTTCTACTGAAATTTACAAATATAGCTTGAAGGGGGTTCTATTTTTGTTTTTAAACTAGGTGGAGGTCTAGCAAGGCAACTAAAAAAAAAAAAAAAAAAAAAAAAAAACACATAACTAAATCAATAAACCAAAAAAAACTATCCCCTTAGACGGGTTTATCACTATCAGTATGCCCTTAACACTGTCTGGTCCGACGTCTTGGGGGGCTATGATGATATTTTGTCTTATTAACCCCTAAAGAGCAGCGTCCGGCTATAGTCGGACAAGAGAACCAAGGACTATGTGGCGGGGCCCGGCTATAGTCGCATGCAATTTTGAGCACATTATCGGCTCGGAGAGAGAGACGAGCGGTGGAAGGAGCGTAGGTCGGCTCTGACCGTTCGGCACGGGTCCCGCGCGGCAACTGACGTCGCCTCCACACACATCCACACTCACTAACTCGCTACACAGGGAATTATGTAAGGAAATTACCGTATTATAGCGATTTTGCCCTTCGGTTGCACGATCGTTGCAAGAGAACGCGTGGTCGTAGAAGGATGGTTCTGGTGTCATTGGAAAGCGCAATTATCGCCCTTTCATGGATACAAAATTGTATTACGCTCTGGCTCTTGTTTATGCATGAAAAAGAGCACGGAAATAAGCTTGTTTAGGGTAAAACCACCCGCTTGGCAGGTAGTAGAAGTTACCGTCTAGGCTGCTCGTTGAGTGTTAATATGGAGGATTTTGTTTGTGTTTGCTACTTTCGAGCAATGTATTTCAGCTTGTCCCCTAGTCTAACAAAAACGAGGTCCCAGACTTCCTTGAAACTAAATAATGTCCAGCCAGAACCCCTTCAGGCTAATTTTGTACATTTTTCGATAGAACAATGTCCCAGCCAAGGGATGATATCTTCAAATTACAGGCTCGCTATCGCTCTCCCAGAATGAAAATCAACACCTGAATGACCTGAAGTGTCTAATAATCGCCAAACTAATGGGGTGAAACGTCGTAAAATCTCCAAAGTTATATAAGAGTGAAAAGGTAGCTCATTATGGACCCGTTAACTACTTATTCATACCCACATCTGGAGGGACACAAATTTTTGTGTGTGACTGTACGATGCGCTACCCTGTAAATAAGAAAATACATAACAAAATGAAAAAAAAATATGATAATAATACACATATATACTGTATATATATGAAGGGATATGAAAAGGGGAATTTGGGGGAGATAGGAATTTATTTGAGTCGGCCACCCTCCAGAAAAAGGGAAAAGAGGGAAAAATAAAAGAAAAAAAATAAGAAAAGTGGGGATTGGGCCTGAGTATATAGAATAGATAAATAAAATAGATTAGCATAGGTATTTATTATGTCACTGTTCTTACGGTTCTCGTTCTCGCTATTTGTATTGTATTTCAGCTATATTTAGACAAATTTATATACAAGGGCACACTATGCCCCTGTACAGAGCAAGCTGTGCAGGGGAAAAGAACCCCCTAAGGCGGTTGAGCACACCCAGCTTCTGGGAGGCTGCCTTAGCAAGACTGGTAATATGGTCCTTCCAACTGAGAGCAGAAGAAAAAGAGACACCAAGAATATTGAGAGAAAGATGAAGGATTGATTTTTGTATTGTTGAAGAATAAGGGATAGTCCGCTGGGAGATCCTGACGGGTAGATAGATGGAGAAATTGGGTTTTGGAAGCATTAAAGGTAACAAGGTTTTCTCTGCCCCAATTGGAGATAGTATTTAGATCAGAATTTAAGAGTTCTATGGCTTCATTACGTTTGTCGTTGAGGGATTGCTGGCTGGTGCGTTCTGAAAAACTAATGGAGTAGTGTAACGTTGAGTCGTCTGCGTATGAATGGATGGGGATTGAGGTACAGTTGAGGAGATCATTTATAAAAATTAGAAAGAGAATAGGAGATAGGACAGAGCCCTTAGGAACACCAGAGTTTATAGGGTGAGGAAGTGAACAATGGCCGTCCACAACCGCGGCTATGGAACGGCCGGAAAGGAAATTAGAGACAAAGGCACAGATGGAGGGATAGAAACCGAAGGAGGGTAGTTTAGAAATTAAAGATGTGTGCCAGACTCTATCGAAAGCTTTCGATATGTCTAGTGCAATAGAAAAAGTCTCACCGAAATCCCGAAAGGAGGATGACCAAGAGTTAGTAAGATATGCTTAAGTACTGTTCCTTGTGACCCATGGGCGGAAGGACTGTAACTTTAATAAACCACAAATGGTGCATCAAAGTTCTTTTAACCCTTTTGCAGCGGCTAGGTAGTACTGGATCGTGTAGGCCATTGCGGGCATAATACGCCATTTTGCACTATATATAAATCGCTCTACAAGGCGAAATATCAATCAGATCGAGGCGAAATGGTGTTCAAGATGTCGGGCCGGTCAAGCTCTCCCCATAGAAGGCAACCTGGGTGGTGTGTGAGCGAGCCAGGCTTCACAGAGTGGAGAGAAAGTGGGGGGGGGGGGTTTCCGGGGGAAAATATCTCTCTCTAGCCCGGCTGGGCGGGCACGTTCGGACTCGTTCGGTCAGCCATGACTTCGCTCTCATCCATAATAGTTTTCGCTTAGCTTATCGCATTATTCCTTACATATTTATCTATCTATCTATCTATCTATCTATATGCTCAGGCCCAATCCCCATTTTGGGGGTAGCCGACTCAAGACAGAGCAAGAACAGGGAAAACACAAAAACATCATAAAACAAAAAATAAACACAGATAAAAAACACAAACTCTCACACATCCAGGTCACCCAGGAGAAGACCCAGAGACCAGGGTTACCAAGGTCGCTCCAGCACTCCCCCGGCCCCTGACCACCCGGAGAGGTTCCGATCTCGGCAGGCAGACATGCAGCGGAGCCAAAGCCACAAGCCCTCCCACCACACTTCCAGGCACACCCTTCATATTAATCGTGTCCCCGGGCCAGGCGCCTGATGGACTATTATCTAGTCCAACTTGCGCCCGACCCCTTACTCCAAATGACCACGTGTTCACTCAACTATTCATAAGCATTCTCCATTCACTCTTGTCCACCACCACTTCCCCTGCCTGATCTATAGTCATTCCTCTATCATCCAAAGCCTTTCTTACACAGTCTCTCCATCTCAATGGGGGTCTTCCTGCCCTTCTATCTCTCCTTGTATCTGACTCACATATTCTCTTTGTAAGCCTTTCATCTCCCATTCGTTCAACATGACCATACCAGCTCAGCACCCTTCTGTCCACCCTGGCTGACAAATGTTCCTGCTGCCCCACTCTCCTACGTATCTCTTCATTCCTCAATCTGTCTCTACGAGTAACTCCACACATACTCCTCAAGCAGCTCATCTCCATCACATCCAGCCCTCTTTTCTCCTTTTTCTTCAGAGCCCATGTCTCAGCCCCATACATCACTGTTGGCACAACAATTCCTTGATACAGTGCACTTTTTACTTTCACTCCGAGATTTCTCGTCGTCCACATACTTCCCATTGCTCCGAAAACCTTCCTTCCTTCACACACTCTCTGTTTTACCTCCACTTCCATACCTCCACTCCTGCTTATTGTTCCTCCTAGATATTTAAAACACTCTACTTGTTCCAATATTTCCCCATCCAGCCTCACATCTAGATTCACCCTATGCTCTCCCCTATTACACACCATTACTTTACTTTTATTGACGTTCACCTTCAGTTTCCTCCTTCCACAAACCACACCAAACTCTTTGACTACCTGCTGCAATTTCTCATCAGAATCCGCCACCAATGCTGTGTCATCAGCGAACAGCAACTGATTCAACTCCCAATCTCTACCATTCTTTCCTACTAAACCCAATCCTCTTCCCATAGTTCTCCTTTTCACCTCCCTCACCACACCATCCATAAACATATTAAACAGCCATGGTGACATTACACAACCCTGTCGCAAACCTACCTTTACCTCAAACCATTCACTCAACTCACCATTTCCTACTCTCACACATGCTCTGCTCCCTTCATAAAAACTCTTAACTGCTTCTAACAAATTTCCTCCTATTTCATAAATCCTTAACACCTTCCACATTGCTTCACGGTCCACACGATCATACGCTTTTTCCAAGTCCATAAAAGCCCAAAATATCTCCTTATGCTTCTCTAAATACTTCTCGCATAACTGTCTTACTGCAAACATCTGATCCACGCACCCTCTTCCCCTCCTAAAACCGCACTGTTCTTCTCCTATTGCAACTTCCGTACACTTTATTATCCTCTCTATCAACACCCTGCCATACAGCTTTCCAACCACTGACAATAAACTAATACCTCTATAACTTGAACACTCCTGCCGATCTCCCTTCCCCTTGTACAACGGCACAATACATGCACTCTTCCAGTCTATTGGTACCATTGACACAGCAAAGCCCACATTGAAAAGTCTCACCAACCAATCTATTATCACATCTCCACCCTTCTTTATACACTCCACAGCAATATTTATCTACCACACATATATATTTATATGTATACTTATGTTTTACATAATATGGTTTACATAATATATATCATGTCAAATACCTCGCTTATATCTGCCGTAAATATTTCTTCTCTCTCTCTCTTTCTTTCTCTCTCCTCCAGTCTCCCAGGTTGACAGAGGATTGTTGCCAAATGCGGGTGTTCGAGATTGTTTTTCTCTCCTTCCCTTTCTCTCTCATTCTTCCTCTCTCTCTCTCTCTCTCTCTCTCTCTCTCTCTCTCTCTCTCTCTCTCTCTCTCTCTCTCTCTCTCTCTCTCATTTATCGCACTTACTGACATACTCTCTCTCATTTATCGCTCTTACATAAATGTTTACGATAAGTACTACATTTCAGATTGCGAAATGTAAATGTACTCGGTGTACATGGTGGGAGTGCTGCCATACGTGTGTCACCTAAATAGACCTTCCTCCCTTCCCCCACCCCCTCTATCACCCTCCTCTCTCTCTCTCTTTTTTTCTCTCCCTTCCCAAGAGTCTTGGCAAATGCGGGATTCTGGATTGTTTTCTCTCCTTTCTCTCTCTACCTCTCTTTCTCTCTCATTTGTCGATCTTACTAACATACGCTCTCATTTATCGCTGTTACTTACATAAATGTTTACGATTGGTACTATATTTCCGTAGATTGCGAAATGTACTCGGTGTTCAGGGTGGGAGTGTTGCCATAAGGGTGTCACTAAATTTGCCTTGCTTCCTGCTTCCTGCTTCCCCCTCCCCCCCTCTCTCTCTCTCTCTCTCTCTCTCTCTCTCTCTCTCTCTCTCTCTCTCTCTCTCTCTCTCTCTCTCTCTCTCTCTCTCTCTCTCTCTCTCTCTCTTATCCTAACTTGAATTTATAATATTTGTTATCCCAATATATCACTCGGTAGCCTATTCCACATACAATTGCTACAATACAATATAATTGGTATAATATAGTTTCTTTGCTAAGTTATGATATCTGTATAGGTGTATTTTCGATGTTTGAATGAACACGTGTCGGCTAGGTGCGGCCCTTGGCCAGAGGTCGGCCACACAAATTTGCATATTGGCCGTTTCGTGCCCTGCCATTTTAGCTTGATATATTTTAGTGGTATTTTTTTTTTTTCTATATTCTAAACTCGACCAAATAATACTATAGACGTGGTAAATTTTAGATATTTTTTCAAAACTTGTCTTCCCGTTTGCTACACCCATAATACCTAGCCACCCAGCCGATTTCGACGACTTATTTGAGCGTTTTTCAATGGTATAATATAGTTTCTTTGCTAATTTATGATATCTGTATAGTGTATTTTCGATGTTTGAATGAACACGTGTCGGCTAGGTGCGGCCCTTGGCCAGAGGTCGGCCACACAAATTTGCATATTGGCCGTTTCGTGCCCTGCCATTTTAGCTTGATATATTTTTTTTTTTTTTTTTTTTCTATATTCTAAACTCGACCAAATATAACTATACACGTGGTAAATTTTATAAAAAAAAAATCAAAACTTGTGTTCCCATTTGCTACACCCATAATACCTAGCCACCCAGCCGATTTCAACGACTTATTTGAGCGTTTTCCATTGGTATTGTTGCGATCCAGGTTCTACAAGACACAGGGCTCTTCATCATTGGACTAGATAAGGCTAAATGCAACAACGGTAACACTAGTTCCAACCCCTGCCTTAACCACTGGAGAACAAAACACCTATCCCGCCCTGAGTCGTGCCTGGACAACGAGGTATCCTATGACTCGGTAAAAGGTGCACACTATAGGCTGATGATCACTGAAGCAGCCTATACTCATACAACATACGATTACTTTATTAAGGTATACAAGGAAAAAGATAGATAGCGTAATTAAATCGCAGCAACGATTTAATAGCAAACTAGAAGAAGGATAATTAAACTTACGTTAAATAATCAGTAAACTGTCACTCCTGTCTGAAAGAAAGTGAAACAAAGAAAGTCCTGAGGCATCATGCAGGAATCTTCTGCAAAAGTCAGATGCAACTAAGAAGTACGTCTCGGATTCTGAACTGTGTATTATTACTGTGGGAACATATATAGTGTAGGGACATACAGTGTTATCTGGCACAGGTGTAATTATAAAACAGTCGGCAGTCTAAACTCTAACCACAAAAAGATGTGCTTTCTCCCACCAGGCACAAGCCTGCTCTGGTTGGGTCTCTCAGCAACAATCACGACTTACTATAAACATAAGGAACAATAATGCTGCACACATATACACAATGAGATTATAAACCCTAATCGGGGGTCTGCCAGGTGGACGAAGTCTAGCAGGGGAGTCGTAGGCTAGGCTATCTGGGCCGAGCCACCTGCTCGGTAGCCTAGTGTCGTTCTCAAGTCTGTGCGCCTAGTTACATTAAATGACGGGGTGGTCTCTTGAGAGATCCAGGTCTCGTGTACCTGGTTCTCTCCTGGCGACCCTCCTAAGCCAAAAGCTAACGAGCTAGCACAGTGCTGGGTGGACTAGGCAAACGCCCTCACGCCAACACAGTGCTAGGCTCTAAGGTACACAGACAAGAAAATGACCTAGGCCTCCGCAGGTATCCGGTACAGTTGCATAGGCTCATCGAAGTCTATGCTCATAGGAAACTGTAACCTGATAGCCTCTCCCCAGTCTAGCATCGACTGACCTGGCAGACACCCAAGAAAATAAGGTTGGGGCAACACGATGAGTATGTCAAACCTCCCCAAGCCAAAATGGATAACCCTCTGATCCAAAATGCCTAACTAATTACATATAATATCTCTGAGAGCTCGCTGTATAATACAGTGACGGATATATGAAATCAACGTCAAGGGGAAGGGCACTTAATTAATAGTAGGATATACAGAGAGAAGAAGGTAAGCAGTGGTAGAGAAAGTTCGCAATAGGGGGGTGAGGTGGGCTGATAGATTGCAAAAGGATGTTAGCGTTACAGCACTAAGAGGAGCTCTGCCCGTGGAAGTCACAAGGGAGTGCGTGCGTGTAGGCGCACCCATTCCCGACACGGCAGGAAAGCGGCGACGGAGCAGGAGGGAGGAGCCCGGCG
The DNA here is from genome assembly GCA_037953745.1 of Lithodes maja. Lineage (NCBI taxonomy): Eukaryota > Metazoa > Arthropoda > Malacostraca > Decapoda > Lithodidae > Lithodes > Lithodes maja. The sequence continues at coordinate 11,904 of JBAKBP010033671.1, read as the reverse complement.
ACGAATCAGACGCCCGAGAGATGACGTAACTAACCAAGTTGCACGATATCAGTCCGCCGATACCACCTGGCTCTGGTTTCTCTCTCTCTCTCTCTCTCACTCACTCACACTCTCCAACTTCCACGAGTCATCTAATACAATAAATCTATGACGGCTGGAATAAAATACAATGCATTGTCACAGGCGAAAATAAAGAGTACTTCCGGACTACCTGTGACACTATGATGCACTAGGAAGAAACTAGAACTTAATCAATAAACTACAGCCCATAACACTGCCTGGGGAGAGGGGAGAAGAGGATGGGGAACCAACCGCTGGGGAGCTGACGTGCGTCACAGTATAATATAGTTTCTTTGCCTATTCCACATACAATTCTTACAATACAGAGGCAGAACCCTTACATAGCCAATCTCTCACTCTCTCTCTCTCTCGCTCTTGTTTGCACACCCGTAATAATGAGGCTGATAACTTACAAAACATGAAACCGAGGTGAAAGTTGGAGTCTGGAGAGCCAAATGGCCCACACAAGGCAGATACCATTCACAACCAAGCCATCTAACAAACAGCATGATACTTATTTACACGCGCACCCAAGATACAATTGTAAGATCTATGAACATAAGAGAAAGAGAGCCAAGTGGCCCACACAAGGCAGATCCTATTCACATGCAACCCATCTAATAAACGATATGTTACCGTACTTACACGAACGTGCACCCAAGATACAATTGTAAAAGCTATGAACATAACCATGCCAGGCAGAACCTTTACACATGCGACCCATCTAATACTTACTAATACATACTAATTACTTACCGTACACCAATGATTTCATATAATTGCCCACCATTCACGAGTTTGTCATTGCTACGCATTGACAAACTCATCTAAATATGTACAGGTATCCCTTGATAACTGAAATCCCTACAGCCCTCGGACCGGCAGCACGACCAGCAGCAGGACCAGCAGCACGGCCAACCGGCATATGTGGGTGTCCAGGCCTGACCAGTGATGCTGAGTCCGTCGACGATGAAACGCCAGGCGAGATCCGGGCCTCTGGCGAGTCAGGACTCTCAAGAGAAGAGCGTGGTGATCCCAGATAACCTGGAGGAGAGTCTGGAGAGGAAGGTGGAGAGTCGTGGGAAGGAGGCGGAACTTGTCTCTGACCGCTTGCCCTCCGAGGACGAGATGGATGTGATGGTTGTGGTTGTAATGGTGTCGCACTTCCTTGTATCAAACGACGCCTAACAGACACCCCTGAAGCACTTTGGATAGGTTGAATAGGAGATGTGATAGGAGAGAGGAGAGGATCATTCAAGTCAGGGAGTGGTAGAGAAATGTTTGGGGTTGATGCATCATGGCCAGCACCGGAGGTTGTGGAAGGAGTAGTAGGAGAGGCTAGGGTGGTTGGAATAGGAGCGGCATGGGTGGACGGAATAGGAGCGGCAAGGGTGGTAGGTGGAAAGGTAGAGGAGGAAGGGGTAGGAGAGGTTGGGGTGGTAGGTGGAAAGGCAGAGGAGGAAGGAATAGGAAAGGTTTGGGTGGTAGGTGGGAAGGAATAGGAGAGGTTTGGGTGGTAGGTGGGAAGGTAGAGGAGGAAGGAATAGGAGAGGTTGGGGTGGTAGGTGGGAAGGCAGAGGAGGAAGGAATAGGAGAGAAAGTTGTTAGGCGTCGTTTTTTAGTTGTGTCAGGTGATTTTGATGTGGGTCTCTTCGTTGGTTTTGTTGGATGAGTGTGTAAAACCTATGTAAGGGTTCTGCCGCTGTATTGTAAGCATTTTGTGTATAATGGGCAAAACAAATATGGACTATACAGATATCACAAGTTAGCAAAGAAACTATATTATTGGCAATGAAAAGTGGTGAAATAAGTGGTGAAACATAGGCTGGGAGGTTAGGTATTATGGCCGTAGCAAACGTGAACACAAGTGTTGAAAAAAATGTATAAAATAGACCACGTATTTGAAAGAGAGAGAGAGTCCGTGAGTGAAAGAGAGAGAGAGAGGGAGGACAGGTCAGTGCGGTGTGCTTGTGTGTGTGCGTGTGTGTGCGTGTCTGTGTGTGTGTGTGTGTGTGTGTGTGTGTGAGAGAAAGAAAGAGAGAGTAATTATCTGGAGCTGTTTGGTGGTAGCGCCCGGGGCATGAGATTAGGAGGGTAGGGGAGTGCTAGAGAGAGAGAGAGTTATATTTGGTCGAGTTCAGAATATAGAAAACAAAAAAATACACCGCTAAAATATATATTTGAAAGACAGAGAGAGAGAGAGAGGGAGGACAGGTCACCTAGAGGGATCACTAGGTGTTGTTGCTTGATTTCCTTGTGTAATCTAGAGGGGTCACTGTCTGTTGTTAAGAACATAAGAACATAAGAAATGGGAGTCTGCAGAAAGCCGATTGGCCTAAGCAAGGCAGATCCCTGTCCCACACAACCCCAATTACAAAGCCCAATTATAGGCTAAACACTCTAATACCCTGAGGATCATCTTACCAAAACGGTTAGAGATTAACGCAGGATTACGGGGTCTGCAGAGCGCTGATTGGCCCAACCCGGCTGATCCCCCTTCACACCCAACCCTTCTCGTCCATATGCTTATCCAATTTTATCTTAAAGCTCCCTACCGTTTTTAATCCCACTATAGCACTTGGTAGTCCATTCCACCCATCTACAACTCTGTTCTATCTATATCTATCTATCTATATGCTCAGGCCCAATCCCCATTTTGGGGGTAGCCGACTCAAGACAGAGCAAGAACAGGGAAAACACAAAAACATCATAAAACAAAAAATAAACACAGATAAAAAACACAAACTCTCACACATCCAGGTCACCCAGGAGAAGACCCAGAGACCAGGGTTACCCAGGTCGCTCCAGCACTCCCCCGGCCCCTGACCACCCGGAGAGGATTCAATCTCGGCAGGCAGACATGCAGCGGAGCCAAAGCCACAAGCCCTCCCACCACACTTCCAGGCACACCCTTCATATTAATCGTCTCCCCGGGCCAGGCGCCTGATGGACTATTATCTAGTCCAACTTGCGCCCGACCCCTTACTCCAAATGACCACGTGTTCACTCAACTATTCACAAGCATTCTCCATTCACTCTTGTCCACCACCACTTCCCCTGCCTGATCTATAGTCATTCCTCTATCATACAAAGCCTTTCTTACACAGTCTCTCCATCTCAATGGGGGTCTTCCTGCCCTTCTATCTCCCCTTGTATCTGACTCACATATTCTCTTTGTAAGCCTTTCATCTCCCATTCGTTCAACATGACCATACCAGCTCAGCACCCTTCTGTCCACTCTGGCTGACAAATGTTCCTGCTGCCCCACTCTCCTACGTATCTCTTCATTCCTCAATCTGTCTCTACGAGTAACTCCACACATACTCCTCAAGCAGCTCATCTCCATCACATCCAGCCCTCTTTTCTCCTTTTTCTTCAGAGCCCATGTCTCAGCCCCATACATCACTGTTGGCACAACAATTCCTTGATACAGTGCACTTTTTACTTTCACTCCGAGATTTCTCGTCTTCCACATACTTCCCATTGCTCCGAAAACCTTCCTTCCTTCACACACTCTCTGTTTTACCTCCACTTCCATACCTCCACTCCTGCTTATTGTTCCTCCTAGATATTTAAAACACTCTACTTGTTCCAATATTTCCCCATCCAGCCTCACATCTAGATTCACCCTATGCTCTCCCCTATTACACACCATTACTTTACTTTTATTGACGTTCACCTTCAGTTTCCTCCTTCCACAAACCACACCAAACTCTTTGACTACCTGCTGCAGTTTCTCATCAGAATCCGCCACCAATGCTGTGTCATCAGCGAACAGCAACTGATTCAACTCCCAATCTCTACCATTCTTTCCTACTAAACCCAATCCTCTTCCCATAGTTCTCCTTTTCACCTCCCTCACCACACCATCCATAAACATATTAAACAGCCATGGTGACATTACACAACCCTGTCGCAAACCTACCTTTACCTCAAACCATTCACTCAACTCACCATTTCCTACTCTCACACATGCTCTGCTCCCTTCATAAAAACTCTTAACTGCTTCTAACAAATTTCCTCCTATTTCATAAATCCTTAACACCTTCCACATTGCTTCACGGTCCACACGATCATACGCTTTTTCCAAGTCCATAAAAGCCCAAAATATCTCCTTATGCTTCTCTAAGTACTTCTCGCATAACTGTCTTACTGCAAACATCTGATCCACGCACCCTCTTCCCCTCCTAAAACCGCACTGTTCTTCTCCTATTGCAACTTCCGTACACTTTATTATCCTCTCTATCAACACCCTGCCATACAGCTTTCCAACCTCTGACAATAAACTAATACCTCTATAACTTGAACACTCCTGCCGATCTCCCTTCCCCTTGTACAACGGCACAATACATGCACTCTTCCAGTCTATTGGTACCATTGACACAGCAAAGCACACATTGAAAAGTCTCACCAACCAATCTATTATCACATCTCCACCCTTCTTTATACACTCCACAGCAATACCATCCAAACCTTCTGCTTTTCCCGCTCTCATTTGTTTCACTGCTTCTTTCACCTCATTTTCCTCAATCCTTTCATTCATTCCCTGCCACCTGGGTGGCCTGGGTAACCTATCTCCATCCACCTCTGCTTCAATCACTGCTTCTCTTCCATCTCTTGTATTTAACAAAGATTCAAAATACTCGGCATATCTTTTCCTCACTTCAACTGGTTCCACTAGTAATTCTCCATTTTCATCTTTCACTGACTCTTCCCTCTTTTGTCCTCCTTTCCTTACTTTATTTACCTCCTTCCAGAACATCTTCTTTCGTTCTTCAAAATTCTCACTCAGCCTTTGGCCCCACCTTTCGTTTGCATCTTTTTTCGCTTCTCTAATTTTCCGTTTTGCCTCTCTCCTTTTCTCCTTGTACCTCTCCCATACCTCAACACTACCATCCTGTAAAACCCTCTCAAAACACTGTCTCTTCTCCTCAACTGCCTTTCTCACCGTATCATTCCACCACTCGCTTCCCTTCCTGATACCTCTGCCTCCTACTTTCCTTTTGCCACATACTACCTCTGCACTTGCTTTCACTCCTTCCTTAAACTGTTGCCATTCAATCTCTACTTCTCTCTCTTCCATCTCTCTCACTTCCATCCACTTTTCATTTAGTCTTTCCTTGTACTCCCTCTCTTTTTCACTCTTCTCTAACTCACTAACTTTTATTACCTCTCTTACTTCACGCTTGTCTCTTATTCGCCTGTAACTCTTAACTCTTAGCTTTCCCTCCACCAGGTAATGATCTGACATACCCTCCGCCTCACCTCTCATCACATTCACATCCAGCAGTCTACACAATCTTTCCCTTGTCACCAGCACATAATCCATCAATGCCCTCTCTACAGTCTCTCCCCTCACAAGTCTATGCCAGGTGTACTTGTGTATACGCCTTTTTTTGAAGAACGTATTACCTACACTCAATCTACACTCTTCACATACATTTTTCAGTCTTTCTCCACTCTCATTTACACCATCCACACCAAAACTACCGATGACTCCCTCAACAGGCTCATTTCCTACCCTAGCATTTAGGTCCCCTAAAACTATAACATTTTCATTTTCATCAAACCCTTGCAGACAATCTCTCAAATCCTCCCAGAAACCCTCTACCTCGTCTAACTCTCTTTCACTTCCTGGTCCATACGCACTTACAAAAACCCACCTTTCACCCTTAAACTGCATTCTCACCCACATTAGCCTTGATGACACCTCTTTCCACTCTTTTATAAACTCTCTCAACTCCTCCTTCGCAATAATAGCCACTCCTTCTTTCCCCCTGACTCCCTCGTCTACTCCAGACTTTCTACCGATCACGTTTCCAAAATCCACTTTTGGAACAACTCTGTTACCAAACCAATATTTGCCTATATCTTTTCTGAAACGAAATTTATCTAATTTGAAACCATTGGTGCGAGTTCTTTCGCTATCACTGAGCTTTAGTACATTTGTCATGTCCCCTTTGTTAATCCCACTAACCCACTTGAACACCTCTATCATATCCCCTCTAACTCTGCGTCTCTCTAACGAATGTAAGCCTAATTTCTTCAACCTTTCTTTATATGGAAGATTTCAAATATTATGGATCATTTTTGTCATTCTACGTTGTACTCTCTCCAATGAATCTATGTCTATTCTGTAATAAGGACACCAAAATTGAACAGCATAATCCATATGGGGTCTCACTAATGACAAGTAAAGTTTTAAGATAACATCAGCAGTTCTGTTACTCACACTCCTAGAGATGAACCCGAGAATCCTGTTTGCCTTGTTTCGAACGCTTAGGCTATACACTGTTTTCTAGGCTTCAAATCATTGCTAACAAACACACCTAGATCTTTCTCACAATTCGAGTTTTCTAATTCCATATTACCTAGTTTATATTTAACATTTGTATGCATCTTCCCTATCTTTAATACCTTGCATTTGTCAATGTTAAACTTCATCTGCCAATTTACTGACCATTCGTGTAAGGTATCTAGATCCCTTTGGAGGCACTCTATATATATATCTCTATCTTAATCAATTGTTCTCCCCATTTTGGTATCGTCTGCAAATTTACGTATCCTACTAGTTATACCTAAATCAAGGTCATTTATGTATATAACAAACAACAGAGGACCTAATACAGATCCCTGGGGGCAGGGTGCCAAAACAGAAATTATCCAGTTCTGGATCATTTTTCTAAGCTTACAAGGATCAACTTTGCGCGGCGTCCGTGGGGGGCACAGCCCCCCGCTACATAACAGGGGGTCCGGGGGGCATAGCCCTCCAGCCGCTGGAGAAATTTTGAGATGTGAAGGTAAATATACGCACAATACATGCTCAAAATTTATTAAAAGGAATGAATAATATTGTAAGTAAAAGGGATGTTATGTATGTTTACTGGTGTTTAATCAGGATACTAGGGGAGCTGGCTGCCTGTACTTCAGTCTCAAAGGGATTCACTTCAGGTCCACTAATATAGGTAAAATGCCCCAGAACGAGAAGCCCACCACAGAAGCCACGAACGAACACCACACAGAAACACCCAAAGGAAAGGTCCACAGAACGCAAGGACCAGCTGACCGAGCCAGCCAATTCAGACAGGCCCAAGCCCGCAGGGCTAAGCAGCTCCAGGCCGCACCTAGATACCCCTTCTAAACTGACCATTTTTCCACACCTCACGTACACTACCCCCTCGTGTCCTACACTCCTAACTACAAAGATGATGAACAGGAATATACATTCATATTAAAAACACCCATGCCCTGCCCCGACATTGAGCCAATGCCAACACATCAGACAGCCATAATTATATCTATGTATGTTCTTACATCCGAGAAGTAGATGTTATATATCTTAGAAGTTAAAACACCCACGCCTGTCCCTAGACCTCGTATATCATTTCCCATGACGAGTATAGATATACGTAACCCGTGCTCAGTCGCCCCCTTGCATTGTTCCTCTAGTAACTAAGTGTCTATAATATTAACTGCCACCAGTATTGATACGACATAGCGGCACTGTCCTTGTGTCGTATTGTGCCAAGTACAGATCAACCAGGTTTCATCACCTTATTAGGACGACTATAATGTCGTCGTTCATCGATGTATGCAATCCTTAGTTTAAGTATTAATATTAACATTCCCTAACATCTTGTCTTGCCAGACTAAGCTTTCTGAAGACCCATCGCCCCATAAATATATGTATTCAATCCTTAGGTTAAGTATCTTTATCCGCCATTGTGTTCACCTTTTTCCATTTACTTTTCCACAATTGTCATACGTCTTCCACTTGCCTCCTTCGTATCCACAGTCCACACTACGCCAATTTGCTTCGTGTCATACACCTCTTACCCCAACCAGAGATTGTATAGATAACCTTGTTACCAGTATCTGTCATAAGTACCTCGAAACAATAACTAAGTACCCCTACAAACTGCCGCTTTGTTTGGTATACATATTTCATAGAAAACGCAGTTCCCAGGGCCAACTAATAGTATCCATAACCCCTCGGACTGACCACATAATTCTATCTTTTCCAGACTCATATACCACCCCATAGATGCATTCCCCGGTAGCATTTGGCTAACGTACTTCCACTGCCTTTTCAAACTCCAATATCAACTGCAGCCTAATGCCACCCCCACGCCCAGAGACCTTAGGGTCAAATTCCCCTATAGCCCCTCTGAACTCCTCCCCTCTCATTATAAGACCCCGCGCTTCTCTACTCTTGTCCGACCTAGCCTCTCTCTCATACCTCTTGTTACAAACTGGCACTCGGGTACACAAGGGCTCTCAATCAGGACTCGAATACGGCTCGCTGCCACAATGGAAACACACGATCCCAACCCCTGAGTACTGCCAGCCGAACAAAAAACACCAATACCCTCCAGAGTTCAATCTGCTATAACGGGGTATACAAGAACTCGGTACTAGTGTTCAACAACAGACTAATAAAGAGACAGGAATTATCTAGTCTGGTCAACAATCAAACAATGAAGTAAGAAACAACAACACCAAAGAATAGTGTTGGCCGAAGCCGAAGTAATCCACCCTTGACTATGAACTTAAGAAGTCCTCCACCCTCTACTTCGGATCGGCACTATTACGTTATGTTAATTAATAGTCCTTAAGCATCGAGCAAGGAATCTTCTGAAAAAAGTTAGATGCTTCTCGGATGCTCGTAAGAAGTACGTATCGGATTTTGAACAGTAATTCAATAAGCAAAAACACTGGCAATTAAATACTATTAAAGGTTTAAATTGGCATAAGAATAATTAAAAGAATATGCAATAGTAAATGGCAAACATTAAAAAGAAGTACTCCGCAAATGCAACGGCAATAGCCTACTCGGATTGTGCTCGTGGGCCACTAATCACTAAAGTAGCCAAGCTTGCAACCCATGAAATCAATAGTGCATAAACAATATCATACATAAGGAAAGCTTCAATACTATTCTGTATCTACTAATCGAGTAAAGTCTAGCTGGGGTACTGTGGGCAAAAGGTAGCAGTGACAGCAAAAACGGCTTGTAGCCTAGCGAAGTCCTCACGACTGTTTAAAGTATTACATTAAAACTAACAAGTGCACTTTGAGAAATCCAGATCCCTTGTATCTGGTTTTCTCCCGGCTCCTTGACAAAGTAAAAACAAACTGTTAATAAAATACAGGGTGGTTAGGCTCTTGCCCTCACGCACTGTAAATTATTAACTCAACACAGTCAGCCGCGAAGACAACCTAGGCTTCACTGAACCGAAACGAGTATGCAGGTTTATCGCTTAACCACTGCATCAAACAACAACTCGTAACACAGAAAAGCCTTACCCCAGTCTAGCATTACCTAGACTAGCAGAAAACAGGAATAATAATAATAACACACAGGGAAATGCATATACAAGTGCAACAAACATAAATCAATCCTATTCTAAGTCAACCCTTCCAAAATAGGCTATCTAATAGGCAAGTATCTCGTGAGAACTCAAGCGATAATACGTTGGCTGACTAGCTCTGCACCAACGGGACCATGGAAGTTAAACAGGGGAGGGAAAAGAGGAGATAAGAATGTAAGGTAGTAGAGAAAGTTCCCATCAGTCAGAAGAATATATAATAGTTAGCAAGGGAAATGAGAAGTCGCTCTGCCTAATGAGTTCTGATGAAAAAATGGCTAGACTTCCCTTTTATACCCGGCCCTCTAGTGAGCCCAACGTGAACTACTAAGGACCGCCCACTGACAACCATTACATAATTTCTCTCTCTCCTCTGGGATACACAAAGGCTCCCCTAGCACTGAGGGAGGGAGGAATGCGAGTGAGTTAGGCCCACCTCCTGCCTGGCGCACCCACTGACCCCCAACTGTGGCTGTTTCTCTTCCCATCATTACAAATAAGTTTTACACACAATACTTATACCTAATGATATAAAATAGAACTCGTTGACTCAGATGAAAACAAAATACATATTCATAATACTTATAGTACAACGGCTCACATGAACTAAGTTAGGAAACTCTACATAGACTACAGCCAAAGTTCCTACCCTGACGATCCTAGCGAGAGGGGCATGACTAGGCGTTCTGTACAGCATGCTCACACGTGGACATGCGTCACACCTCCCCCAAGATTTTACTCGCTCAACCCTGAGCTAAAATCTGACAAACACAGAACCCCATCAAGCCCCTCACACCCAGCGACCGCATGGCACTAAAACAAAGCTGAGTTTATCACCAAAACACATCTTATTATTAAAAAAAAAATTCACATTTTATAACTCCTCCCAACAATAGCAAAAAGACACAATATCATGCTCCCAGAGCGAGCTTACAGCAGCTCAGCTGTTTGATAGTTTGTGGACTACTCAAACTCTATAGGCTATGACAAACTTACACGATTACCTATATCAAAAGAAAGAGTTTTTATATGATTTTTATATTTTAATATATTTTTCCCGGCTGCACTATAAGGGCAGCCTATTTTCCTCCACTCAAACCCACACACCTGTGATAGCCTACGACTGATCATCCACCCTTGATAAACAATCCGTGATCACATTGTCACATCCAGCAATATGACGGATGTCCAGGTTATACTCCTGCAACATCAAAGACCACCTGGTCAGTCTCATATTGCGATTGTGAAATTGATTCAGGAATCTCAAAGGGTGATGATCAGTGTAGATAACCACGACTGGGCCATAGGCTGGAACATACACCTCGAAGTGCCTGAGCGACAGCACAATCGCCAGTAATTCCTTTTCTATTGTAGAATAGTTCTTTTGTGCAGCATTGAACTTCTTAGAAAAGAAACTTACTGGGTGTTCCACACCTTCATTGTCTGTCTGTAGCAAGACGGCACCAGCCCCTACACCACTAGCATCTGTTGCCAGCTGAAAAGGCCTGTTAAAGTCTGGGGCCCTGAGTATCGGGTGAGTACATAGCAAATGTTTCCACCAAAGTGAAAGCCTTTTCACACTCAGGTGCCCACAAAAACTTTTTGTCTTTAGATAACAAATCTGTGAGAGGTGCCAACACCGTTGAGTAACCATTTATGAAGCGTCTGTAGTAGCCTATCATACCCAAGAATCTCATAATCTGTTTCTTGGTTGTTGGGTGCGGAAATTTATTGATCGCCTGTACCTTGTTCTGAGGAGGGCACACCTGTCCCCTTCCCACTACAAACCCAAGGTACTGCACAGTGGCTTTTATGAAGTCACACTTTGCCAAATTTACTACCAGACTGCTTCACTAAGTTTCCGGAACAAGGTCTCAAGGTGCTCACAATGGCTCTCAAAGTCGTCATCATAAATGATTACATCGTCCAAATATACGGTGCAATTCGGAATGTCCTTTACAATTTCATTCATCAGGTCTGAAACGTTGCTGTGCATTCTTAAGTCCGTAAGGCATAACATTGCACCGGTAGGTACTCCCGTCCACAACAAAACCACATACCTCTTTAGCACGCTCGGATAAAGGTACTTGCCAGTAACCTTTTACTAAATCTACTTTAGACAAAAAACGAGCATTACCAATTTTGTCAACACTATCATCAACCCGAGGAAGAGGATATGGGTTAGTTGGAGTCAAACCGTTTAACCTACGGAAATCAATACAAAAGCATACCTTGCCATTTGGCTTAGGCTGCAGTGTTACGGGGGAAGTCCACTTAACTGTGCCTTTCTCTATCAACCCTCTACCGAGCATATACTCCAACTCATCCCTCAGAGCTGGTGGGGCACACGGTACGGGATTGACTTAAAGGGTAGATGGTCCCCCACGTCAACATCATGCATAGCCTGAGTAGTGAGGCCTGGGTGTTCAGCGAATACAGTGGGTCTGGAACTCGAGCAACTGAGGCTGACGAGGCT
>JBAKBP010033670.1:0-21605 GCA_037953745.1 Lithodes maja | reverse complement strand
CTCTAACTCCATCTCCCCCATTTCCCAGACTGCCTTCTCATACCCGCTGTGGAAGACCTGTGAAGCCACCCACCAGATGGGAACCAGCCCTGTCCCAGCCTAAAGTGAGAAAGGTTAAGGATCAAGCGTCTTCAAGCTCCTCCCCCCAGCCTGGTACTTCGGCGTCCGCACCAAGCTCCTCCCCCCAGCCTGGTACTTCGGCGTCCGCACAACCTCATGACCTGGGCCAAGTCAGGCTCTCTGTCATCACTCTCCAACCACCTCCAGCCACGACAACGCCCTCGCTGACGACCACCACCAAGATGCGGATTGACATGATAACCCTGGCGCGGAAGGACTCCACCAAAGTAATCAAGTCACCTCACCAACTCCTGGACCATTTGAGGTACTGTGACTCCTCTTCTCTCCCCACCCTCACGGAGACAAGATGGCCAGCCCTAACAACCAGGGAGTCATTTATTACCACTTCCTCCAGCACCTGACCCCTGTCTACGAAGATAATACTTCAAGACATTACAATCTCCAGTCCCGGGGTTGGGACTTTTCTCTACCAGACGGTAGTGAGATGCGGTCTCAGGATGATAAGACCGCATCTCTAGCTGCCACTAAACCTGCAGCCAACCCTACTCCTGCCAGCCACCCTGCTCCTGCCCGCATCGCCCGCATATCAACGAGACAGGTGGGACACATAAGACCTGAGTGGACTACACCAGCATACCCTGCCCAGCCAGCATCTATGGCCCCTACCACCAGAGAGAAAAGTCAGAGGGGAAGTGATCACCCCCATCTTATAACAGAATCTGCCCGGGGGCATCTAGCTACAAGGTACAGCCAGAGTCCAGGCACGCCACCCCCAGAGCTACAAGGACATAACCACCACGCGCCATAACCACCCCAGCACCTTTGATCCTCTCAAGCCGGACGCCTTAAGTAGGGCAAGAAGATTGCCTTATACTCACCCAGCCTGGACATCAGTATCACATGATGAAAACAAATCAATCCATGAGGCTCACAACCCCCCCCCCGAACAGATATGTCGGAATGGCATGGCAGATGATACCCAAGCCAGCAAGGAGTCACCCCCAATGCACCCCTCTCGACCTTGCCCTGGCCAGTCTCTTTAGCAGCTAAATCAGGAAACCCTCCGGCAGCTCCAGTTAAGCCTGGACACCTTTTTCTCCTGCAAAAATTCACTTCATCCAACTATTCTTGTCCTATCCCCACTTCCCCCTAACCCCCTGTCACTACTTAATTTGACTTGACTTAACATCAGTAACGAAGCTTGCCTTTTGGTATTCTTTAGTTCAGGGTAAGAACAGCCAGAGATAGCTGGTGTTCAACTTGTCAGTTGTGTGCTGTGATCGAAGATCTACCAGGTCGGGTTCCCCCCCATCAGGAAGAGGACTAGCTTGGGCAACCCACTTTGGGCTCCCCCTTTCTGGCCTTCGATGCGGTGCACAAACCAAGTACCAAAGGATTCCTACCTTGTTTTGTTCAAGGGATTATGAGGATAGTGTAGTAACTTAAGATCTACCAGATCGGGTTCCCCCCCATCAGGAAGAGGACTAATTTTGGGCAACCCACTTTGGGCTCCCCTTTCTGGATTCTCTTTTTACTACATGGTTCTGATAGTTCCACAAACTAGCAAGGAAGGAAGACACTTACCCTGACCCCCGTTAGACTACCTATAATGTCATTATCTAGACTGCTTGCAACTCTAGGTAGATCATTATGCTAGTCACCCTAACCCCCCAAACCTTGTAGCAGAACTCCAGCATATCCTTTGGGGATCACTACACTGTGGGAGTGTAAGAGGAACCCGGTTGTCCCGTGGTAGGCACCAAGGTCTAAGGAATCATCTTGTGACTCACCCTGGACCAGTAGCTGGAGTCATCACGCCCAGCCGCCCCCCCTGGACCAACTTCCGGAGTCATCACGCCCAGCCGCCCTCCGGACTACTGGATCCTCCCTCGATCTACGGGCCCTCCTCTTCACTACAGCTCTCCTTTAAGTGCTTTTGTATAGTTTATGGGTATAGAGTTGACTCAGGGTTGTGGTAGAAGTTATCCTCAGGGGTTCTCATTAACATTACGTCTTGCGAGAGGTCTTTCTTCTCCCTACTTAAATTGACGTTAATTAGCCCACTTGCTGGGACACATTACACATACCGTACCTATCCGGGGATCCTTATATACACACCTTCCCGGGTTATTGGTCTCCCATAGCCCGACAGAGGGGGCGTGCCTATATAAGACCCATAGCATTAAACACAAACACATATTTACACGTAATCTAGTTCCTTTGTATAACTTCTAGCCTAATTCATTTAACATTCTGTCAGGTTCATAACTCGAATAGATTTCCCTCTATCTCAGCTCCCGACGATTGTTGCCTCAGCCTTCAGCACCTTGCTAGTACACAATTAGAGTTAAGGATTAATCTTTGCCAGGTGAGATCTAGCACACCTATACCGGTAGTATTAATATCATTTGTGAGCCTTTCCGAGCCCACTTCATTGTTGATGACCACTTGGCCATTATTGCTTTAGAGTCAGTTAACGTCACTATATGCTGGGGACTTCATTGCATGATCCAGACGGCATTTGCCATTACTGCACTCTTGTCTTTTGTTGAGATCCTCTCTGAGATCTATTTGGGTAGGAGGTGTACCTCCACCATATTGGATACCTTATAATTGTATCCTAGGAGTATTATTATTACCTTGAGTCCGGACCCATTGTCCGACTCCTATTGCTTACTTGATAACCTTATTATTGTATGTCTTAATTATTCTTATTGTTGTTGATGATCTCCAGGTTACAGGTATAAAATATGTCTTGCTCCTCCATGAACCAGGTGTTAAACTGAATAAAACCCATGTTAACTTGTTACCTGTGCTTATTATCCTGCCGTGTTGTCTCTTTATTTAAAGTTTAAGGTATACCTATCCAGTTAGAGAGCTGCTCATTGTACAAAGAATATCTCGCGTTCCAATTTGGACCGGGCATAACAGTCCAGTCCAATATCCAACAGTTTTCAGTACAAAGTCCAATGTCCAAAGTCCAATATCCAACAGTTTTCAGGGTTTTATTGGATATTCAACTCTAGGCTAATCAATATCTAGTAATGTTTGAATGTCCAAAGTCCAATATCCAACAGTTTTCAGGTTTTTATTGGATATTCAACTCTAGGCTACTCAATATCTAGTACCGGGTAGTTTGAATGTCCAAAGTCCAATATCCAACAGTTTTCAGGGTTTTATTGGATATTCAACTCTAGGCTAATTTATATCCAGTAATGTTTGAATGTCCAAAGTCCAATATCCAACAGTTTTCAGTTTTTTATTGGATATTCAAATCTAGGCTAATCAATATCTAGTAATGTTTGAATGTCGAAAGTCCAATATCCAACAGTTTTCAGGTTTTTATTGGATATTCATCTCTAGGCTAGCCTAATCAATATCTAGTAATGTTTGAATGTCCAAAGTCCAATATCCAACAGTTTTCAGGGTTTTATTGGATATTCAACTCTAGGCTAATCAATATCTAGTACTGTTTGAATGTCCAAAGTCCAATATCCAACAGTTTTCAGGGTTTTATTGGATATTCAACTCTAGGCTAATCAATATATAGTAATGTTTGAATGTCCAATGTCCAACAGTTTTCAGGATTCTATTGGATATTCAGGAATTTCAGGATCTGCAGTGTCATCGGTATTTACTATGGCTTGTTATTCCATAACAATAGGCTACCGGTATATAAAATTATTTATTTTCTGGTTAACATTACTTATATGAATTTTAATAGTGTGATAATAGATTTGCCAAGAAATATTAAATACAACATAAATAATATACGTATTGATCATACTAAACATATCTAAAGGCCCGGTCACACTGCCTTTAGCGTCTGCAGCGCGAGTAAATTTCCCCGAAAATTTTTAGCCGCTGTAACACGCGGTGGAAAATGTGAAAAATTGGCTAACACGTGGTTACCCGTGGTATGCCCGCTGAACAGACGCCGGCGCCTGTTCAGCGTCCTGACCGCTGGTGAAGCGCGACTGGAGCGCGGGTAAGCGCGGGAAAATCTCCATGTGGTGACAGGCAGCGGCGGGTAACCGCGGCTGCATCACGCCTGACCCACGGGTGATCACGTGTACAGCACGGCTGGTCCACGTGTGCAGGGCGGCCGTTTCGCGGGCTATCACGGGTACTGCGCGTGTGTACCACGCCCCCACCACGGGTATATAAGGAGCCCGGGCAGGCGGTAGAAATCATACTCGCTCCAGACACCACAGTGCACACTCCAAGACGAAACTCCCAGACTCCCAGACTCCCAAGATGGCTCCCAAGAGGTTACCCACCAGGAAAACCCCCAACAAGGGCAAGAGGCCACCAGGTGTCCCTGTGGAGGTGCAGCCGGCAGCCGAAGATGCGAGTGCAGAGGTGGAGGCCAGTCCTGCTGCACTTCAGGAGGAGGAAACATCTTTTGAAGGTCAGTACAATTTATGTTATGGGTTTTCAGATATTTCTATATTTACCTATAATTATTATGTGTACAGTGTTAATTTGGAATAACGTGCAATGCATACTATGAATAGAAACAATACAATACAATAGAATGATATTTTATCTAGTGTGGCATATTTCCATTTGTAAACGCATGTATATGTATATATTGTATACCCGATTATTGTCTATCTCTAAATACCTTTAATTTTGTGCCTTTTCAGGTGTTGCATCTCCTGCCACCACCACAGCTGAGAGCACCATTCCACCAGAGGAGGAGGAGGAGGAGGAGCCTGATGCCTCTCATTCCCCGGGGCAATCCCCACATGAGGAGGAGGAGGAGGAGGAGCAGCAGCAGCCGGCGCCCAAGAAGGGGAAGAAGAAGGCTGATGGTGCTCCGAAACAAGGCTGGAGTCTCCCCGACCTAACGGAGCAGGAGCTGGTGGAGTGGCTTCAGGCCAACACCTACCTGTGGCTCCGCAGTACTAAGGACTACCACAGAAAGAAGGCTGCGTGGGAGATGAAGGCCAAGGAGCTGGGGGTCAGTCTGAAACACCTACAGAACTGGTGGAAGAACGTAAAAGACTGGTACGTCAAGCTGTCCAAGAGGACCAGTGGCCAGGCAACCAAGCTGTTGGCCGCGAGGGACAAGTGGGTGTTGAAGAACATCGCCTTCTACAAAAGTAAGTACATCTCATTATATGTATTTGAGAAGCTTGGAAATGAAACAAATATAGTTAAATACAGTAATATTATTTTATAAAATCATGACCAAAGTTTATTAAACATCATATCACTGTATTCACAAAGTAAAGGTGTAAATTATATTCCCAGAAATATATAAATATGTATTTGTCTATGCCATTATATTAAACAAATGTTTAACTTGTTTCAGGTTCCATGCCCACTGATGTCCCGGACACCCTAGTCAGCCTGCCCCGTTCCCCATCTTCCACCGGTTCCGCCTCCTCTGCTGCACCTGCTGCTGCCGCCCCGACCTCCCAGGCACAGGAGTCACATGACTCCGGGGATGCCAACATCTTGGAGGACATGGAGGTGGCAGGGACGGAGCAGGCCTCAACAAGCCGCCGCAATAGGAGGACTGCAGGCTATGAGAGCCAAGAGGAGGGCTGGATGCTGGACCTCCGATCCACCATGAAGGCCAACCAGGCACTGCTGGAGAGGCTGCTGCAGGAGAGGCCTCAGACCCAGACACGTAGGGAGGCCTTTATACGCTATGTGTCCGACATCCTGCGCACTGTCCCTGACGAGGAGTACCAGGTGCTGCACGACATAATAGCGGACACTTTGCGTCAGCGACACATGGGGCCCTCTACATCGGGGGCTGGACCGGGCCCCTCAACAGCACCACAAGCCAGCGCCTCCACCTCACAACAGTCCGCCTTCACACCACCCACCTACAGCCAGCCGCAGTATTATCAGCTGCCGGGATTAGCGAGTCCCAGTCCCAGCAACTGGCAGTATGGTGTGGGTGGTGGCCAGCAGTCCCAGTCCCTCCAGCCACTCCAGCCACTCACGACACCTGTCCGGTCTAGGGACTCGGCAGAATCTGTCGGTAGGATTCTGGCCTCCAGCATTGCGGAGGACTGGAATGTAGCCCCAGGCCCTTCTACAAGACGGCCTGACGACACCTCCGGTGGCCCAGGTTCTCTATGAACCCATATGCATCTTTAATTTCTTTTTGTATAATATTCCCATGTTTATATGTATTATTTGTATTATTTTGTATTATTTGTATTATTATTTATTTTTATTTAGTATTAGTATTATTTCTATTATTTGTGAAATATGTATTATTTATTTTATTTTATTAATAAATAACTGTATAATTTTCCATATGCTTGTTTCCATTCCCTTAACTTGACTGTTTTTCATAGGTTTTCTATAGTAATAATAATAATATCTTAATAATAAATACTCACAATAATAATAATAATAAGGAAATAAATAATAACAATAATATTATAATAATAAAGCCTGAGCGAAAATAGGACTCAAGAAAACAACAAGTGAGGCGGCTATTAAATATTTATTATGTAACACAATATTATGGTAGAACAGCTATATGTTCAGTCAAATAAATTGGGTGTTTACAATAACTTAAAAGGTATCCACCAGTAGCCTGCACAATAACTAGAAACGGGGTAGGAGCATGTTATCCTGCCATGGAACCCTTCCAGCAGGTGAGTTGCACCATTCCATGATGAGGTTCCTCTGAGCCTTGGCTTTCCTGAAGTCTCTGTTGTTCCCTGGTAATTGGTTGGGTGTCGTGTCCTCAAGGTTCCTGCCGGCACGCCAGGCACCAGGCACCAGGTCTCCATTTGGACGCTCCACATCCACCAGTCGGTTCTGCATCACCGGGTAACGCAACCTCATAAGGTTGTGGAGGAGTACACATGCCTTGACCAGGAGCCTCACAGTGTCAGCTTCATGCAACATGGTCGTCAGGAGAACTTGAAAGCGATTCGCAAGTATGCCAAACGAATTCTCCACCACCCTTCTGGCTCGCGAGAGTCTATAGTTGAAGATCCTCTGCTTCCTGGTCATGTCCCTGTTACCGTACGGCTTCATCATGTAGGTCCGGAGTGCGAAAGCATCATCTCCCACCAGAAAATAAGGGACATCCTCAGTGTCACCTGGGAGAGGATCAGGCTGTGGGAATCCAATAATGTCGTTCCTCTGGAGAGCCTCTCTCAAAGC
The DNA here is from genome assembly GCA_037953745.1 of Lithodes maja. NCBI lineage: Eukaryota > Metazoa > Arthropoda > Malacostraca > Decapoda > Lithodidae > Lithodes > Lithodes maja. Next base: position 14,378 of record JBAKBP010033670.1, on the reverse strand, counting down.
ACTTGCATTGTAAATGTGGGCATCAGACGTTGAACCCTTGCCGCTGACGTCTATCCAGAGGAACTTGTAGTCAAATGTGACGACTGCCAGGAGGATGACACTAAAGAATCCCTTGTAGTTGTAGTAGTCGGAACCAGTGTTGGCAGGAGCTTTACAGGCAATGTGCTTGCCGTCTATTGCACCGATGACATGTGGAAAGTTCCACCTATTCATCCAATTACCGGTGATCTGACGCCAATCTGCAGCGGTCTGTGGTGGCTTGAGCAGCTCCTCACGGTACTCGTCGACGATGGCCTCACACACCTCGCGCACCACTATACTGATGGTGTTGTGAGGCACCCTCCAGCCATACTGCATCTCACGGTACTTGGCGCCAGAGGCAAGGTGCCTCAGGGTGAGGGCAACCTTCAGGCCTGGATCAAGGGGTGCTCGGCAGTTGGTGGTCGTCTTGGTAAGGGCTGGTGTCAGTCTCTGCACAACTTCATCGAACATGGCAGGTGGCATTCTCATGAAATTGTGGAAGGCCCTTGGATCTTCATTACGGAGCTCCACCATGAGACGATCATACAGGCCAAGCTCAGGTCTCCTGCGTATCCAGTCACGCACCCATATGTTCCGGACCGCCCTCCTCCTCAGCCGTCTTCGTCTTCGTCTATCAACGAGGTACTGATGGACATGTACCAGCTGGTTCATATGCTGTTGCATCAGCATGCAGACGAGGTCAATACGGTCCATGTTCACCCCATCACGTCAGAACCAGGAGTGATGAATGCTTGGCAAATCGAGCCAAATATATAGGTCCCAGAGTACACGCGCTACACACGCAAATGCACGTGAAAACACGCGGAACAGATGCGGTACAACCGTGCTATGACCGTCATTAAACCGCGATTACCCGCTAAAGGTTCGCGTCCTATCGCGTGTAACCACGTACTTACCGCGGCCGTAGCACGTCTTTACCACGTCTTTACGCGTCTTTACCACGTCTTTATCACGTGTGTACCACGTGTGCCCCCCGTGGCCACCCGCGGTCTCAAGTTTTGAGCAGCTCAAAACTTGAGACCGCGTGTGATTTTTCTAGCCTGTGTGGGTGCGGCTGTATCGCGTCCTTTCACGACTTATATGCGTCCAACAGCGCTTGCTTCACGTTCACACATTTTTCGCCGTGAGACGTCCGCGATGCGACCGCGAAGGGCAGTGTGACCGGGCCTTAAGCAAACCAGCTTGCTTCGTTCAAGATCGCTTGAGATTCGTCGGTTTGTTTACATCCGAATGTCCAAAGTCCAAAGTCCAATATCGAACAACTTTCAGCCAGCTATAAATCAGCCACCTAGCATAATCTAACTTCACTTTAGTTTCCGATTCCAATGCGAAATAGCGTTAAAATATTTCGAGAAAACTTGCTCATCGAAAATTGCCGAAAATAGCGATCGTGTGACACCGGCTTACGTCCTTGGATTGAAGGGCTATTTGGTCTGGCCCAATAAACCTTGCCATATGAATCTGCTGCATTTTGTGTCACCCCAAAGTCTGATAACCCACTCTCATTAAAGTGTGGTGGCACAAAGTGACAAGGGGCGACCCAGAGTTCCAGACTTTTAAATATATACATTATATGGACAACCTTTCCTGACTATTTTTAAGAATGAAAGTAAATATGCATTGCAGAATAATTATTACAAAGCAAATAAAGACAAAATAAAAGCGAAATAACGTAATATACCAAATATCATTAGGTATGTCAGGGACTGGAATAATCGATAACAGAACATATCAGCAATAAATTTGAATATATACAATTTAAGATGTGTTGTGACATTACATATTAGGTGAAATTATAAAACATATTTATTTGTTTAATAGTAGAGCAAGAAATTATTTGCATACATAGACATTTCAATAATTCTGAGGAGTGACAGATTAATTACCGTGACGAACACTGATTTTCCTGAACTTGACTCTTGGTCAAGGTCACAAGGCTAGATACCCCACCACCCCTCGATCCTACTGGCCCTCACGCAGCCGTGGTGCTTAGCGCGGTCGAACCTATATTTCACAAATGTTATGATATTTATATATATGCGTGTACTGTTACTTAGTAATATTGTATTGTGTAACCTAATCAACTCGACTGATATACATTTAAGTAAGAATACACCGAAATATAATCGTGATTAGGCGCGAATGGAGTGGCACCGCGGCTGCGGCCAATGTTTATAAACAACACGCTTTAGGCCTACATATCAAGATCAATAATTAACCTGACAAGCGCGATATAGACCTAGGGGCTAGGGTAGTTATTTGTGCATTTCTAGCCTTGGATTCTGACAGAATTCGTTATATTTACAATATAGACCATTATTTGTTTTCGGTATGCTTTTATTTTACATAATATGATGTATATATGAACCTTCAAGAGTGCTAAAATAAGTTGGAAAAGCATTTGGGTGGTGAAAAACGAAGATATTGGCCACCCGGTCATAATCTCAGGCGAGAGAGAGCCACAGGCAACCCTTCCCTCTCGGTGTCTGTGAGTCAACTGAGACGAGCGGGGTGGTGTGTGCCGGTGTCTGGGTGTTGCATAACGATCTTTTATGCAACCCACTTGTGCTACATTATCGCGGGAGAGAAAAATAACCGATAAATGATGATAATAAGAGGAAAAATAGGTGATAATTGAGGAGGGGAGGGGTGAGAAACACATGGATGAGTACTAGAGGGGAATTATCTCACCTAGAGACAAATTCCTTTGTTTTGATAGGCCCTTTTTTTGGGGGGAAGGCTTTTTTATGGTCTTGCTTCCGTGAGGCCTATCGCGTTCCCTATAGGAAGCCTTCCATGAGGCCTATCGCGCTTGCCGGGTTAATGATCCATCATTTCTATATTATTTTGATCTAGTTGAATTTGTAAAAAAATGTGATGACTATTCCTATAATATAATCGCTTACTTTGAGGTATTATATATAACTCCGGTAGGTTATCGGCCTTCTATAGGATTATGCCGCTTCTTTCGGATATTCTGAGGATATAGCTAGGTACATTTATAATTATCACATCCAAATTGATTATTTGTATATGGATATATACACAAAGTCTTAAAACTGTTATCAAGTTCCGAAAGTCTGAATCGGGTTGAGTTTAGACCCTGTGGAAGAGCAGGGTTGAGTTGGCTTGATATTGGACACCCTTTTATGGCATTTGGGTGTGAAATACGACACCATTTCCAGTCTATCGGAGATAGTGATGGTAAAGGAAAATGCGGTAGATGATTTTGTAAATTCTCACCGCTTGATCGGCGCCCTTTGCGAAAATGTTACTTGCTACAGATACAGTCACGCTCGCTAATAAGTCATGTCGCGGCACCAAGTATATTTTGATAAATAATTGGTATCCACAATATCTAAGCATAATTTCTTCATATCGAGTGAAATATACAAACATATTCCTACACTAGCCTACAGGCTATACCCACCCTATCCAACATCTGACAGACACACATCAAGCTGGGACAGCTGGGACATGACTTAAGCCGGTATCACACGAGCGCTTTTTTCCCTCAACATTTATCCTCAACACTGATCTGGCAGCTTATGAGGTCAACATTTTAAATATTTTTGTCACCTAAATTCATCTACCATCTGTCTAGTTTCCGATAACAGTGTAAAATATTCCAGAAATGTTGGCAGAGAAGCGTTGATAATCTAATGTTGACTATTATAAAATCTCTCGTGGGATACCGGCTTAATAGCGCGACCCGTACCACTTCTGACAGTTAGGTCCTGACAGGGTCCTCTTGTACCAGATCTCGGGTTTCTTGTTGTTCTGGCTTCGTGGAGGCGTAGGATTTACTTCTGGGTTTCATGTTTGTATGCTGCCATGGTATCTGCTGGGAGTTCCTGGGTATCTATATAGGATGACAGGAGCGGAGAGGACAGGGTGAAGCAAGGAGAGAGAGCTAGAGAAGATCGACATTCTTAGCACGAGTTAAGCTGAGAATATGACAGTTTAGGAGAAAGTGAGCTCGGTCCTCTGGTTTCTGACCACAGAGACGGCAGATTGGGCTGACGGCATATTGATTGAAGCGTGATCTGTGTATCTGCAGAAGGTATTCATAAAATACCACAGGAACGCTGTGGTACGAAAATCCTGAGAGCGAAACCTCCAACCCTAACGAGCCACAGGAACGAAAATCCTGAGAGCGAAACTACCATCCCCAACGAGATCCCAGGCCCCTTTTCCTTTTCCGATTTGGTCTCTCTCCCTCTCTCTAAATTCATTCCACATATTATACGTCTCTCAATCACAGTCTTCTAAGATACAAACCACAATACTTTACTCACTGATATTCTTGATGTACCATCTAAGTATGTATTTAATTAGGTAACCACCATACAGACTGTTGATATGGGTATATATATCGGGTTCTTAACCTAACAAGTGCGCATGGGGGTAATTGAAAACGTCCCCCTGTGCTGACGTATTTGAGGTGTTTCCGTCACTAAAATATTCATTGTACCATTAATAGCATTAATAATTATCCATATGCGCCTATTATGGGTTGATTATAAAGATATTAACCTGAAACAACAATAAAACGAGTGAAAACAGCGTTTGGATGGTCAAAATCGGAGATATAGCCCGCGAGTTGTATAATGTATGGGTGAGGCAAACTGCTTTCCCGCCAATTTCCCCCAAGGCCACTGAGACACAGTCGATCGATACTCTCTCTCTCTCTCTTGCACTCGCTTGCCATCAGTGATGACAACACCCTGCTTGCAACTCGCTAATGTTAGCACGAAAATATACCTCAGAATAAGGGAATAATAGGGAAAATAGGTGATAACTGAAGGAGAGGAGGAAAGTGGGGAAGGAGGGGAGGTAGAGGACTGAGATTTTGCATGGCCCAGGGGCCAAAAAAAAATAAAAAAATAAAAAAATAAAAATAAAAAAAATAATTTTTTTTCGATGTCAAAAGTTGATTTTTTATTTTACTTACTCTCAAGAGTCTTCCCGCAGTCCGCCGGGGGAACTCTTAAGAGTCTCCCCGCAGTTCCCGGGTTAATGAGACACACTGGATAGGGGTTCACATATATTGGGGGGGTCTGGTTACATGCTTCTTGTCGTCAAGGGAGGTTTAGGAAGCCATGCCTTGATATCGGCTCGCCTGTAGATTATATATTTAGCTTACAATATTATTACCAATATTGTAACATCCTCTCTCTTTTGAGAAGATAGCTATCAGTGAAATTGGTATTATAAGAATAATTATATTTTGACATTTTGAGGTCCCCTAGGATTATTAAGTAATGCTTATTCTATTATGGCACATGAGCTAGAGTAATAATAGTACCAATATGATTTATAAAATTGTACAGTACAGTACTATGGTTTGTTAAGTTACTGGTACTGTACTGTATACAGTATGTTACCGGTACAGTAATTAGTGTTTTAGTACAGTATGGAATGTGATTAATTTTGTTAGAATATTAATCTATTAGTATGTAAATATGAGATATGAAGTAGATGAGGTATATTAGTCAAATCTATTGATATGGTATTACAAGATTAGGTGAGGTAGGTTAATTATTAGTTGATAATACTGTTCTACATGAGAATATCCACAAATAGTGAATATATATGATACAAAAATATATTGTATAGCCTTGTGCCAACTAAACATAAAGAATTTATTTTATGAGATTATATGGGATTAGTAATTGTTGGTATATTAGTAAAGTTAGTACATTAGAACATTAATATTCAATGTTCTGAAAATTACAAAATGGTTCATGCAAAGTTCTTGGTTATATCATGCAGGATTAGTAAATTAGTAACAAAGGTTATATGATTGACTTAAATTTATAGATCCTGATACCCAGTACCGTACTCAAAATCATCCAATCTCTTTCCTTTCGCATTACAATTTCTTTGCATACCGATCTGCATTATAATATCCTTACACTCCCATTCACATTACAAAACCTTTATCATTCAGACTGTAATGTTAGGTTACTCCTCATTCAGTGGCTTCAGTCGTATTCTCACTCACTTACTCCATTTAGATAATCTTTCTCAACCTGTAACATTCTCATCCAGCATTTACATTTCTGCCAGTGCCTCATCTCATACCAGTATTGGACTGTTAGTCAGACATGCAATCAGTCATACCGGTACTGTACTCTTACCTGGTCATGTCAAACTCTCGGTACCTGGTAGGTAATACATTCCTATTCCGTCTCATGCTCGTCCTGTTCTCATGTGTAGTGACAGGTTCATCAAGTCTACCGTGTACTCACCTAATTGTACTCACCTAATTGTAGTATACAGGATTTGAGCCTAAGCTTGTGTTGTCCTGTCTCTCTCTCTACATTTATCCAATTTTGCTTTAAAAGTTTGGATATTTCTTGCTCCCACCACCTCCCCATCCAACTTATTCCAACACTCAATGCTTCTATACGGGAAGCTGAACTTTCTTACATCAGACTTACATATAACTTTCCTCAACTTACAATCATGACCCCTGGTTCTTCCCTCGTCCCTCACCACAAAATCTCCCTTGTCGATCTTCTCAAAACCTTTCACACACTTAAACATCATGATCATGTCACCTCTCTCTCTCCTCTCCCTCAGCGTTGGCAGCTTTAGCCTCTCCAATCTTTCCTCATAAGGCAGGTCTCTAAGGCTAGCTATCATCTTAGTGGCAACTCTCTGAACTCTTTCCAGTTTTTTATTATGTTTTATAAGGTGTGGAGACCACACCACTGCTGCATACTCCAGTTTTGGTCGTATTATTGTCCCTATTATTTTTGCTAACATCTCTTCATCTAAATAATTCAGAGCTATTCTCATGTTAGTCAACACTGCATAGGTTTCACCAGTTATTTTATTTATATGCTGTTCAGGTGACAAGCTGTCTGCCACAACTACCCCTAGGTCTTTTGCTTTCACAGCTTTACTAATTATTTCATCTCCTATTTTATAATCCCCAAGAAGGTCTATATTTACTTTTTCCCATCTTAAGAACCTGACACTTACTCGTGTTGAATTCCATTTTCCAAGTTTGACTCCACTCATATAACTTATCTAGGTCTCTCTGTAATTCTTCACAACTACTCCTACTTGTAATATGCTTCATTAATTTTGCATCATCAGCAAACATAGATATATATGAGCCTATTCCCATTTGAAGGTCGTTGATGAAAACCAAAAACATGATTGGGGCCAACACCGATCCTTGAGGCACTCCGCTTTTTACCCTTTTCCACGAGGAGAACTTTCCTTTTATTACTGTTCGCATTTCCCTCCCAATTAAATAGTTTTCCATCCACTTTAATAATACTCCCTCAACCCGCCCCACAGTCCTGAGCTTCCACAACAATCTCTTATGAGGCACCTTATCAAATGCCTTCTTGAAATCTAAGTAAATACAATCCACCCACCCCTCCCTCCCTTGTACAATGTCAATTACCCTATCATAGTAACTCAACAAATTTGTGGTACACGAATGACCTTTTCTGAACCCGAACTGCTTGCTTGAAATTATTTCCCTCTCCTCCAACATACCCACCCATCTTTTTCTAATAATCTTTTCACAAAGCTTGCATATAACACTCGTTAAGGATACCGGTCGATAATTTAGCGGGTCTTCTTTATTTCCACTTTTATATATTGGAGTTATATTTGCTTGTTTCCATTCTAATGCTGGGTTCACACATTCACGTATATGCTCCCGTATGCTCCGTACGAAGGTTTATTGGTAGTTGGCAACCGAATACGTAAAACGTAAGGGCTTAGTACGCAAAACTTAAATGAAATTGTGTCTAGTCGTGGGGGTTGGTACGCATGGCGGGTGTAGCCACGCTGGTCTTGTAGGTGGTTGGTGCGGCCAAGGTCGCCCGGTATCCTTTGGATTTCGAATCGGATACGGGGCTCGTGCTCACGTATGTAAAAAGTTGGGAATGCATACGTTTTACCTGTCTAGCTGCTACGTATTACGGGTGCAGCCACGTAAAACGTAGCAGCTAGACAGGTAAAACGTAAGTTTCTTCCGCCAATCGTACAATGTTCACGTAAAACGTGAAAGTGAAAGTAAGTCCGGCCGCATCTGGCAACACCGCCACACTACGTGTTGGCGGGAAGACGCGGCAACGGTGTACGGGGGGGTATATAAGCAGCAGCGGGGGACACTCCCGTCATACCTCTCACCACACCGGAGCAGCAAACTACAACCCTGCCACCAGCTTGCCACCCTCTTCACCCTGCCCCCCTGCCCTGCTTGCCACCCTTTGCACCCTGCCCTGCCCTGCTTGTCACCCTCTGCACCCTGCCCTGCCCTGTACCATGCAAAAGAAAGGAGTGAAGAAGGTCAGGAAGGCTTCCCCTGCCACCTCGACGTCTGGAGACACATCACCTGGTGACCCCTCTCAGCCCGGCCCCTCCAGCTATGACCCCTCTCAGCCTGGCCCCTCCAACTCTGACCCCTCTCAGCCTGGCCCCTCGACGCCTGAAGGTGAAATTGTTCTCGACCTCGGCCCCGATAGTGGAGAGGTTGAAGTGGATGATGAGAGTGACGAGGAAGAAGAGGATGAAGAAGTAGAACCTGCACTTCCCAACAGCCAGACTCCACCAAAGAAACGCCGCAGGAAGAAGACGAATGTGATACTGACGGAGGAGACGGAGAGGATGCTGGCTGATTGGATTGAGCTGGATGCGCCTTTCATTATTGACAAGGGGGACCCCCGGCACAAGAATAAGGAACATATAGATTCTGTATGGGCGGAGAAGGCTGCGACCATGGACCCACCAATGACCGCCTTCGATTTGAAGACCTGGTGGGGATCTCTTCGCTCCAGGTTCGGCCGGCTCAGCAAGTTGAAGAGTGGTGATGGGGCCAAACGACTGACTGAGAGGGAGAGGTGGATCCTCAGCATATTCCACTTCATGAAGCCACACATCGTCCGTCAGAAGAAGCCCCGGTCACTTGGTATGCCTCAGGTACGTTGATATTTCTTATGTTTTCAAACCCTTCCACAGTGACAGTGTTTTTTTAGGTGATTTTCATAATAAGTTTGCTTATAATGATGCTATTATTGTGTTCAATTTATCGTGTTAAACTTCAAATATTTGTTAATGAAACGCATAATAACTCAAATCAGTTTATTCATGTTATTTTAAAGGTTACAAGGATGAATGGTTATGTTAAATTGTATTTTAAAAGTTATTTACATAAATAAATACATGTTACTAATTCTACATACATGTCACAACAGACTGCTGCCCAGGCTGCAGCACCGGCGCCTGCTGGTGTTCCTGTCCCTCACCGCACCCAAACACCTTCTGTCCCAGTCTACGAGGTGGATGACCCCTCTGCTGGCAGTCAGGAAGAGGAGGACACACCCCCAGCCATCGCCCAGCCTGCACGGAAGGTGAAGAAGGGAAAGCCTCCTGGTGCTGTCCCTTCAACATCAACACACGGGACCCTGGAGCAAGTGAGTAGAGAAAATATTACATAAGAACATAAGAACATAAGAAAATGGGAGTCTGCAGAAAGCCGATTTGCCTAAGCAAGGCAGATCCCTGTCCTACACAACCCCAATTTAATTAAAAAGCCCAAATATAGGGTCCACACTCTAATACCCTGAGGTTAATCTTACCAAAACGGCTAGGGATTAACGCAGGATTATGGGGGTCTGCAGAGTGCTGATTGGCCCAACCCGGCTGGTCCCCCTTCACACCCAACCCCTCTCACTTTGTAGTTACATTGTTCATTGGTGGCACCCCATTGCAATTCCAAGCTATTATTAGATAAAGTGTTTATGTTTCCAAAGTTATTACAATAACATAAATTAATAATAATACTAAAGATGTCATGATTTCACACCATACTATCGACAATAACTTTGAACATATTTTGTTCCCAAAATACCACAACATTTCATTGGTTAAAATAAATTTGTTGTCAAATATTAAAATATTGTGTTTCGTGTGTTTAATCTTTTATTGTTTCTTGTTCAAGGTCCTCGTGAATTCTGAGAAGCTGCGACAGAACCTGGGTCAGGCGTTCGATGTGGTCGAGGACCAGGACCATAAATATTGGCGCTACTCCCTGGAGGGCATGGTGAAAGACTGTGTGGGGCTGCCTCCAGCTTACAACACCACACTCAAGTTGGAACTGTTGGCAGCCATCGACAGGTTCAAGGTTGCCCATGTGGAGGGAGTGCCCCGGCCTGGTCCGGACCTCTTGCTCCACGCCCACAGGAGCTTTGGCTTGCCGGCGCCCCTACCCCAACCCGTGGTACAGCAGCATCCGACAGTGATGTACCAGGGCACTCCAGCAACCACCCTGCCTCCTCCCACCCTGTCGACCCAGCCTCAGCCTGGTCTTGGGGGCCTCGTGCTACCTGCACACCAGGTTGCAGCCTTGAGGTCGTTCTTGGCGCAACAACCTTTAACGACACCCCCTCGCAAATTCGTCCCACCTACTGCCTCCACACCCAGCCAACCGTCTTTCGACCTGGGGCAGTTTGGCAACACATTTCTAGAAATGTTGACGGGTCAAAAATCCCCAACACCTGTCATTGTTGGTACGCCTGTGTCTGCCATAGATCCCCAGAATGAGACACAGGAGATCCCCAAGCATTCTTAATACCCTCTGTATATATATATATATTGTGACGCACCCAGTGCGTGGCAACGCAACCTGATTGTACTCCTTGGTACTCCACTGTACCGCCCGTACCACTGTACCGTGCTGGCTGCCTATATTGAGTGTGACAACGTATAACTATGTTCTTTGTATCTCTGCAAAGGTCTCGTCATGTGCTAACCAGTGGTGGGTTTTGTTTTAAGCCATGTCGAGACCTTCCATTTAATATGTAGTATCAATAGAGAAGTTGATAGATAAGACAATGGGAGTTCAGAGAGAGAGAGTGAGTTAGGCTTCAGAGCGAGAGGGTAGCAATGCGCCACGCTGCCGGGGGGGTGGTTGCCAGACGTATGGACTGGTTGGCAGCCTTGCGTTTATAGCTAGGCGCGACAGGGTTGGTAGTCCATTGCCGCCTGCCTATGCTGCCTGGGCTGCCCATGTTGTCGTACTGCACATTGCCTGGAGGCTCGCTGTGTGTTCCATGATCAGGTTGCCTAGAACCTTTGAGATTCTAACATCCCTTGCCCTCTCTCCCAATTTCTCACGGTTGCACTCTTTCTCTCTGACGACATTACTCTCATTTCATTCTTCTCTCTATTTAAATGCATAACCTTCCCTTGAGGTCCTAAAGGAGTTTCAGCACTCACCTCTCGTATTACTCTTAGGACAAGCATATATTTACATGTATTAGATTTAAGGGGTTAATGTGAACAGCGATCTTCTTGATGAGGATAGTTGGTGAACGTTCTACATGTTCACGAGTTATATGCCCAGCTCATCATCCAATTTGTGACTAGACTAGTGCCATGTGTAAGAGCCCGACCATGCCCAGGAGTTGTCTGTAGAGGGGCGAGGACTTGGCCTTGATTTGCCTACCGAGCCAGGAGCGAGTGTAGTACCAGAGACTACAGCTCGCTCGTAGTGCCGGTATAGTAGAGTAACGTAATTTATCTGTCCTTGTGTTCTCTGCAGTCTTTTCCTGGGTTCTCGCTTTCGGTGCTGGGACTCGTTGTTCCTGTGACTTGGCCTGCTAGCTAGAACACATGGGGATGATGAGTGGGTTATATCTTTATTTTACTATGCATTGCAGCTCTCTTTAAGTTTATGTATGTAACACTTTACAATACACATTACTCACACACAAGACAACACTATTAATACTTTCATGTATCAATTAACTGCACTGTCGTTTTGCTGCTGTGTCCGGAGTTCTGTTGCGTAGGGCGCATACGGACTCAGAGGGGAGACAGAGTGAGAGAAGCGAAGTAGCCTATGCGGTAGTAGGCTACCGGCGCAGTACTGTTGCCTGCAACCTTTTAGTTATTCCAAGTATAGATTCATTCTTATAATAAGTGACTACTATTTATGTTCCTTCCATGTGTATTATTAGGTATCTACTGGATCATGAACATCTTGTATGCTACATGCTAGTGCATGTTAGTAGGGGACAGTTATTCTAGTGCACGCGCTTTCAAGTAGGCGTGTACATTTGTCATTTAGCATTTCACTGTCATACCTTTAGCCTGCTTCTATTCTACATTATTAGAGGCTTAATATTAACGTAGTTTCTTGAGTATTGCATTTCTTTAGTAATAACGTAACCTATAAATGTCTGAGGGAGTTTAGCCTCATAGCCTACCCCTGTTGTACACTTTCGCCGAGTTAAGGTACCTCGTTACCATAGACGATAACTCTGTAGGGCGTTGGTGCTTTTGTTGTCTGGAGCATATAGTATTTGGGACTGGAATCGAGCGTGTCGTTGTCACATAAGCCATTTCTGTCCTACGATCAAGAATCCCGAATATGTATTGCCGATCCAGCCGTAACAAAATGGCGACCTTGCACAAGATTCAGTAGTATCCTATCACATGTTTTTTGGAGAACTATTCTATGCTACCTAGTAGAGCTGGCTAGAATTTTCTTGCATATTGGAGGAATTTTTATTGTGTCATTATTGTATTGGTGGACTTGCAGATTGTTTCGTTGGGGGTGTCTAGAGTAGAGTCATTCAAGCATCTTTAACATTTTGTGAGTCGAGACTGCAATTAGTAATAAGCACTTCTTTTTTTTTATGAACAGCAATTGTATAACCAGCACTATGTCTAATGACTCATCATTTATGGGGGAGGATAACACGGTACAGCCTAGTGACCAGCAAGTACAACAGATATTTAGGGAGGGGAGTGTTATAAGTGGAGAGAGGGATGCCCGGGCATTTTTGCAGACACCTTTGACCGAGCAGCGCCTGCAGGCTATTGATTGTTACGGTCTTCGCTGTTTAGCCACGGTTTTGGGGCGGGACTGTCCTGACAGTTGGCCCAAGAAGAATTTGGTGGCATGTTTGTTGGGTGATGGCGATGGGGCGGTGGGTGGAGTGGGGTCTTGGGGGGTTCCCTCCAAGCCTCCATTCCACTCTACCCCTGAGCTGGGCCCTCAGCCAGCGATTCTTAGCACAATGCAGCAGGAGGGTTCTCAATGGCAAGCTGGCTTACCCGTAAACACGTCTCGGTGTGGATCCCCCATTTTGTGCTCTCCCCCCCCCCCCAGGCCTGTCTCCTGAGATGTTATTTCAGCTAGAACTAGCTAAGCTTAAGTTGCAAGAGAGTCAACAGTCTAGTATAGAACGCATAGAGGTTGCTAGAATCCAAGCCAATCAGGATGCAACCAGGTACCAGGCTGAAATGGATGTCGAGAAGTCTAGAGTAGAGACCACGGGGCGTCATCTCGGTGGTGGGCACCGGGTTACAGACTCACTTTCGCATTTAATTAAGTTAGTACCCGCATTTGATGAGACAGCAGTGACTGAGTTTTTTGCTCGTTTCGAAAAGAAGTGTCGTGAGTATGACTGGCCGGAGGTTAAATGGGCAGCATTAGTTTCATCACGTCTAGTGGGTAAGGGGTTGAAAGCCTACGATGCACTGTCACTGGACGAGAGTGTCGTGTATGGACTGGTGAAGGAGGCTGTGCTCCGGGCCTACGAACTGCAACCCGAAACTTATAGATTGAAGTTCCGTGGCGTGAATAAGAAGAGCGACGTCAGTTTTATGGAGCACGCACGGGACTTAACAGATGCATGTAATAACTGGTTTCGGTCCGAGCACGCAGAGTCGGCTGAGGAAATTAAGCAACTTTTCTATCTGGAACAGTTTTACAAATGTACTGGAACCGATCTAACGCTGAACATTAAGGAAAAATGTCCCAAGACAGTAGAGGAGGCTGCCAAGATGGCAGACCTCAGATTATCATTGATTCGTGGTTGCGGTGCCGCTCAGAGGGCTGAGTCAGGGCAGAAGGGGCGCTATACCCCACCCACCAGAGTTTTCGATAATAACAAATCCTATGACACACATAACCACACTAAAAGCATTGCACCTAATAACACCTACAAACACAAGCCTCTCCCGTTTACTAAAGGTCAGGCCCCTTCTTCGCCCGCACAAGGGAAGAAGCCCATTGGGGATGTGAAATGTTACAAATGTCAGAAGCTAGGCCATTATTCACGTGAGTGCCCTAGTAACACACCCGCTAAGCCGGTGTCATTGGTTCACAGTATCGGTGTGTCTCTGAAGGCTGCAGCAACTGCCCGGGGTAGGTTGTCAGCAGCTGAGGCACACGCGGTAAAGAAGCGTACGGAAGGCTCGACACCTGTCCGGGACACTTTCTGTAACCATCGGGGACACGGGTTTGTGAGCTGGGGGAGTGAACTACGGAGGGTTGACTTGCTGAGGGATAC
>JBAKBP010033669.1:0-21606 GCA_037953745.1 Lithodes maja | reverse complement strand
CCCGAGTGCCCCGGTCGTAACAAATGGCGACCTTGCTTAGGATTTTGTGAACAGTATAATTTTTTGCAGAGTTGTACAACATTTGTTTGTTCGTACTTTAGCGTACATATTGAAGAATATTTTTTTTTTGTAAGGCAATTAGGAGAGCATTTAAGAGACTCCAGTTAATTTAGTAATTAGTGCTTACATAAGGGAGTTTAACACTTTTGTCTCGAGAATTTTTTGGTGAACTTCAGTATGTCGGGCCCTAGTACTGACGAGGAGCGAGAGATGCTAAGTGAGGAGGTGCCGTTAGTAACTAGTGAGGAGGATGCTAGACTTTTTGTGAGTAAGCGGTACCACGTGACGGAGGAGAGGTTGACTGGGGTGAATATTTATGGCTTGCACCTGATAGCCAAGGTTTTGGGTCTATCCAATGTAGGAGGGATGTCCAAGGGGGGAGCTGATTTCCTGGGTGTTGCAGTGGGCGACATGGGGTTTCGGAGGAGAGGGCGTTTGGGGGGGTTCCTCCCCAGATCCCCTCTCACTCGACTCCCACAGTGCCGTCCACTCAGTTGCCGGAGGTTAGCACTCTCCCACAGAGGGATGAGAATTGGAAGATTGGAGTGCCCTCGGGCGGTGCGTAATGGTGGTTCCCCAGTTCTGGCCCCCCCTCCTTCAGTAGTGGCAGCTCCCTCTTCCGGCCTGTCTCCTGAGATGATATTTAAACTCGAGCTTGCTAAAATGGAGAATGAGGCTAGGAGGCATGAGAAGGAGATGGAGAATGAGTCTAGGAGGCATGAGAAGGAGATTGAGGCTGAGACCAGGAGGCGGGAGGATGAGACTAGGAAGCAGGAGAATGAGACTAGGAGGCATGAGATTGAGGTCAGGAGGCACGAGGCTGAGCTTAGATACGACTCCGAGAAATATTGTGCTCAGATAGACTTAGATAAGACTCGTTGCAGAGTCGACAGGGATTCGGATGGGCCGGGAGGGCCAAGTAAGAGAACAGTCCTTGTCTCACTTAGTCAAATTGGTGCCGGCATTTAGTGAAACTGAAGTCACAGAATTTTTTAATCGTTTTGAGAAGAAGTGTAGGGAGCATAATTGGCCTGAAGAGAAGTGGGCAGCTCTAGTCTCCTCAAGACTTACGGGTAAGGGTCTGAAGGCTTATGATGCACTGCCTTTAGAGTCTTGCATTGACTACCCAGTATTGAAGAGAGCTGTCCTACGGGCATACGAGTTGCAACCAGAAACATATCGATTGAAGTTTCGGGGTGTTACGAAGACTAGGGAGGCGACCTTTCTTGAACATGCCCGGGACTTAAAAGATGCACTTGCTAACTGGACACGTTCTGAGAAAGCTGAGAACGGCCACGAACAGTTGACTGAGCTGTTTCTGCTCGAGCAGTTTTATAAGTGTACTGGTGCAGATATGACTTTAACTATTAAAGAAAAGAACCCTAAAACTCTACAGGAGGCAGCTGAGATGGCTGACCTCCGGCTATCATTAATTCGTGGGTGCGGGTCTGCCCAGCGTAAGTGAGGCAGGTAACAAGGGGCGTGACACCCCACCCCCCCGAGTTAGTGATATACATTATGCAAACAAGTACAAGAGCTATGATACCAAGACTGACCACAAGACTAACACCGTCCCATTTAAGAAGGGGCCGGGCCCTTCCCAGTACCAAGGGAAGCCCAGAGGGGAGTTGGAGTGTTATCTTTGTCATGAAAAGGGGCACTTTGCAAGAGTCTGTCCTAGCAAACCACCTACAGCAGCTGTGTCTTTGGCCTGCAACATTGGTGTGTCTCCGAAGTCTTCTGAGTTTGCCCGGGGCAGTTCGTCAGAGGCTGAGGCACAGCCAATGCAGAAACACCTGAGAGGCTCGAACCCTGCTCAGGATGTTTTTTGCGACCATAGAGGACGGGGTTGCGTGATGTGGGCGGGGCGCAAGCATGGAGTAGAGGTCTTGCGTGATACAGGTGCTTCCCAGACTCTGATGAACAATTTGACTGGCTACCCTATAAATGCGGCTCGGGTGGTAGTGGTGCAGGGTATTAATGCAACTCGGTCATACCCGCTGGTGCGGTTGGAGTTGGAGGTGGATGGTGTGGCACGTGAATTGGATGTTGGGATTGTGGAGAAACTGCCAGTGGAGGGCGTCGACCTTCTTTCTCGGCAACGACTTTGCAATGCCCGCTTCTGAGGTTCTACCCTTAGTCGTTGCCGAGAGGACGGCCGAGCGTGAGTGGGGGAGAGCAAGAGTGTGTGTCGAGCGGTGCCAGGCACAACCATGGCAGTGTGCTGTCACCTGGGCTCGGACAGCTAAAGTGTCACAGCCTAGTCCTCCGTCTTCCGACTCTCAGAACAGCAGAGGAAACGATCAACAGGAGGAGGCTAAAGCTGGAGTTGGTTTTAAGAGTTTTGACTCGGCGGCTCTCCTGGTTGATTCAGTATTAGCACCTATTGTTAGAGTCTGGAGAGGCCCCAGGACCTGTCACAGCTAGTGAGGAGGTATGGGCCGGAAGAGACTCAGAGGCAGCAACGTTACACACAGAGAGAAAATAGGGTTGCTCAGTTGGAGGATCCGGAAGTTCAGAAGTGTGGTAATGGTGCTGTCGAGATTAAACACTGAGGACGGGGAAGCATGTCATGTGAACCTGGTGGAGGAGTTTGTGAGGCAACCACCTGCGCAGCCTACTGTCCCTGCGTTGGTCTGCCGCGGCCAAGGTGGAGAAGGAGAGGGGGGCAGTAGGGCACAGGTGGAGGAGAGTAGGGATTGTCATGTCTCGGCGAAGCAGTGGGCGGGGGACACGAGTCTGGTGGCTGTGGAAGTGCTAGAGCACGCTGCCTGAGCAGCAGTGTGCAGCAACTCCAGCACCAGCTCGGTTCATACCCCACTGGTCGTGCCGAGCCCCTGAGTCTCACAACTCGGGCGGTGCGAGATGTTCCGCAGGCAGGTCATGTGACTGTTAAAAGACCGTTAGCCTCGTTGTTTCGGTGGTTTAAGGTGGGCGACGAGGCCTTGGCATGGTTGCCAGGTCAGGGTCGACCCATGGCTGCCAAGGGTGGTGGTCAAAAGGAGGACATTGAGCAGATTGGTAGGGTCGGCTGTGGTATCGCAGTGCACACGGTCGTCACATAGCCTCCCAATGCTGCTCTAGTCTAATGCAACAGCCCTACCACAGACCGACTGTATCTGGCCATGTCGCTAAAAGCTGGTGATGCTGCGCAGGCAGATGTCGTCACAAGGAATGTGGGGGGTGCGCATGTACGGTATCGGCGGGGAAGCCTTAGCTATAATGAACTGTGGGAGTGACTGCACGGGTGGTACTGATTGTCCCTCTCATGACCTGGCTGTTCTAGGGACGAAGGTGGAGAAGGAGGGAGACTACAGGTTAGAAGCTGCGGTCTCGGCTGGGTTGTGGGAGGGCACAAGGCATGTTGTTCGTGGAGACAGTGCAAGGCAGTTATTTACTAGGCTATTGGCAGTACTTTCGCATGTTTGTTGCTTCTCCAGGCCTGAGGTACGGGGTAGAATCCGACATGCAGGCTGGAGATAGTGCAAGGCTCAGTTTAATTCCCTGCCGTATAAATCCTGCTCGACAGCCTATGGTGCAAGCAGAGCTGGATTACGTGTGGACGAAGGATCTGAGGGATAAGGAATGTCGTGAGTGGTCGTTGCGTGTAACTTTGTCCGAGCGCGCTAAAGAGGTATGTGGTTTTGTTGTGGACGGAGTACCTACCAGTGCAATGTTATGCCCTACGGACTTAAGAATGCACCAGCAACGTGTCAGAGCCTGATGAATGAAAGTGAAAAGGACAATGATGCGCTGGGGCATTTCGAGATCTATGTTCCAGCCTATGGTCCGGTCGGTGTAGTTTGCCCAGATCATTACCCTCTCAAGATCTTGGACCCGTTTCACAATCGGAGTATGAGGCTGACCAGGTGGTCACTAAGGTTATTGGTATATAACCTGGACATAAGCCATATTGCCGGTATGTGACAACGAGGTTGCATGTGGTCGTTCAGGAGGTATATGATCCTGGGTTAAATTGACACACGGGTAGCCTCCTGCTTTGGTATTGAGTAGTATTTTGCGCTTGGTGCTTGTTGGCTCGCGGTTGTAGCCCAGCGTATTGGGTCGTAAAGCAGGAGTTGAGCGTTTGGTATAGAAGAAAAATAGGCTGCCCTTATAGTGCAGCCGGAAAAAAACATATTAAAATATAAAAATCATATAAAAACTCTTTCTTTTTGATGAAGATAATTGTATAAGTTTGTCATAGCCTATAAGGTTTGAGTAGTCCACGAACTATCAAACGGCTGAGCTGCTGTAAGCTCGCTCTGGGAGCATGATATTGTGTCTTTTACTATTGTTGGGAGGAGTTATGAAATGTGAATTTTTTTTTTATAAGATGTGTTTTAGTGATAAACTCAGCGTTGTTTTAGTGCCATGCGGTCGCTGGGTGTGAGGGGTTTGATGGGGTTCTGTATATCAGATTTTAGCTCAGGGTTGAGCAAGTAAAATCTTGGGGGAGGTGTGACGCATGTCGAGTATGAGCATGCTGTACAGAACGCCCAGTCAGGCCCCACCCTCGCTAGGATCGTCAGGGCAGGAACTTTGGCTGTAGTCTGTGTAGAGTTTCCTAACTCAGTTTATGTGAACCGTTGTACTATAAGTATTATCATTATGTATTTTGTTTTCTTCTAAGTCAACGAGTTCTATTTTATATCATTAGTTATAAGTATTGTGTGTGGGACTTATATACAATGATGAGAGAGAGAGTTATGTAACGACAGCCAGTGAGCGCGCCACGAGGTGTGTAGGCCTAACTCCCTCCTCCCTTCCTCCCTTCCTCCCTTTCAGCGCGTGGGAAGTTCTTTGTCAATCCCAGATTGAAAGCGAATATGACGTCATGATTGCCAGTGGGCGGTCCTTAAGTAGTTTGAGATATGCCGCTAGAGGGCCGAGTATAAAAAGAGAGGTTTTTGCCACCATGCTTCAGAACTCATCAGGCAAAGCGACCTCTCATATCCCTTGCAACTATCCATATTCTTCCGACTGATGTGAACTTTCTCTACTCTCTGAACAGCCTATCTTCTACTCTTCTCGTCCCTTTTTAACCAATGACCCCTTTGGTGCAGATTTAGTCAGCCAAAGTATTATCGCTTGAGTTCTCACGAGATAAGTGCCTGTTAGATAGCCTATTTTGGAAGGGTTAACTAGAATAGGATTGATTGATGTTTGTTGCACTCGTATATGTATTTCCCTGTGTACTATTATTCATGTTCCTGTTTTCTGCTGGTTTAGGTAATGCTAGACTGGGATAGGGTTCCTCGAGTTGTGATTTCCTATGAGTACTAGGTTGCGGTTGAGCCAGTACAATTGCAACGGAGACGTGGGAAGCCTAGGGGGTCTTTTTGATTGTGTACCGTGGGAGTTTAGCACTGTGTTGCGAGTGAGGGCTTTTGCCTGTGCCACCCAACACTGTGCTATCTCATTTGCTTGACTTTGAGAGGATCGCCAGGAGAGAACCAGATACTAGTGATCTGGATCTCTCAAGAGAGCATCCCGTCAATTACCGTAATTTGGCCGCACAGTCTTAACCCTCCGACCCCGGCTATATATTATATATATATTCCTCGAAATCCGGGTGTTTTGGCCGAAAAACGTCTAGGCTAGGCTACCGTATATTCGTTAATCAGACTGCTTCCCGCATTCCCGCGCATCCCCAAGCGTAGCTGTGTTATTTACCTGTAAAATGGCCTTAAGTAGAGCTCTCTAAGTCAACTGGGTGAGCTGTGATGATGATTTCATTGGAGATAACTTTATGGCCAAACCAGCCACTTTACACCACTTTTCGATACTGAACAACAACATACAGGCACACACGAACAAGCGACGCTCTCCTTCTTGTGGCCGGAGATGCGGAGCGTCGGTCCAGCCGGCTGTTGTTTACATGCGTCGGACCGACGCCTCGCACACGAAGCTCACAGGCTTTCAAGCAATGGTACAATGTAGTACCACCCGGGTTCCTGGGGCCAAAAAAAAATGGTACACGTGTGTACCAACCGGGTTTGAAGGGTTAAGGACCTCGCTAGGCTACGAGCCGCTTGCTCAGCCATTGTCTCTTAACCTTAGATATCCCAGCTAGACTTTGCTCGACCAGCAGATACAGTATAGTATTGAAGCTTCTCCTTATGTATATTATTGTTTAAGCACTATTGATTTCATGTGTGGCACGCTTAGCTACTTCAGAGATTAGTGGCCCACGAGCACAATCTTAGTAGGCTATTGCCAGTGCATTGTCGGAGTACTTCTTCTTAATGTTTGCCATATCCTATTGCTTATTCTTATAATTCTTCTTATGTCAATTTAAAGCCTTTAATTACCAGTGAGTTATTCATTAAATTGCTGTTCAAAATCCGATACTTACTTCTTATGAGTATTCGAGAAGCATCTAACTTATCAGAAGATTCCTTGCTTGATGCTCGAGGACTATTGTTTAACGTAACGTAATAGTGCCGATCCGAAGTAGAGGGTGGAGGACTTCTTAAGTTCTTAGTTCAAGGGTGGATTACTTCGGCTTCGGCCAACACTATTCTTTAGTGTTGTAGTACTTTCTTCTTTGTTTGATTGTTGACCAGACTAGATAACTCCCGTCTTGTTATTAGTCTGTTGTGTGAAACGCTAGTACCGAGTTCTTGTATACCCCGTTATAGCAGATAGAACTCTGGAGGGTAGTGGCGTTTTTTGTTCGGCTGGCAGTACTCTGGGGTTGGGATCGTGTGTTTCCGTTGTGGCAGCGAGCCATACTCGAGTCCTGTGTAAGAGCCCTAGTGTACCCGAGTGCCCGGTCGTAACACCTCACACACCATATACTGTTAACACATCCCACTTGGCGGGTGCCCAACCCCGAAAGGAATTGAAATAGGGGAGCTAGTCCCCCACCAAAAGCGGCTTTCTAGGGCCTTTCCTAGATGATGCCGAGAGGATTGGGTTCTAGTCATGTGGTGATGGGCTGGTGCTCTATTAGAGTGAGAGCTCAGCGATCTCTGCCATACCCTTAGCTTACTCTGACTGTTCCGTTTACTTTTATATTTTCTAGATCTCAAGTGACGGGCGTTTCTTCCGTGGATTGACCTCCCTGCAGATTGGGAGCCAAAGTGTTACATTTTTTCCTTTGCTCCCCAACTTTCCCTTCATAATTGTTGAGGGGCACAGGCCTTGGGTGGGGCTTTGGTTTCTCGGGCGTTTCTGCACCCTCCTCAGCTCCCGCCTTGGAGTGGCTTCGGTCACCTGGGCTTTATCAGTGGTAAGCAGGGAGGGTTTTGTGGGGCCGCTCGTTTATGGCCTTGGCCTTGCTCGGGACCTTGGGGGCTGTTCGGGCCAGACAGCCTGGGGAATAACAACATATCCCCACAGACCCTCCCAGTCTACTTTGTCGTAGGCTTTTTCAAATCCATGAATGCTGTATAGAGTTTTCTGTTCTTGGCCAGATACTTCTCTACCAACAAACGCATTGAAGCTATCTGGTCAACGCAGTCCCTGCCCTTTCTGAAACCTCCCGGCTCCTCGCCTATTTTGTCATCCGTTATCTTCTGTAGTCTCTCTGTTACTACTCTTGCGTATACCTTTTCAGGTATACTAAGCAAGCTAATTCCCCTATAACTCTAAAGCCGGCCATACACTTGCAGGCTCGGCCTGTCCGGCCAACGGAAAGGGGCGGGGCATCGTCCGCCGGACGAGACCCACACACACTCAGGCCGCCTCACGAAAATACACAGTATACGTCGCACCACCGTGATGATAAGATGAGCCGGTTGTCCGATAAGGAGTTTGGATGGAGATGTTTGGGGGCGAATTTTTAGGGTTTTCCAGCGAAAACTGATAGAATAAACACAGATATGGATAGTATGATATGTACAGTATATTAGCAACATTAATTAACCCACCTGTAGCCTACTATATGCTTTGTTAGTCTTGTATCCAATGTACTAGGTGGTAGGTAAGGGTTAGTCGATCTTGTATTCAATGTACTAGGTGATAGGCAAGGGTTAGTTTGTATATGTTTTAGGTTCTTGTCTAACATAAACTAGGGTTGATTGTGTTGTGACGGGTGCGAAGGGAGTAGGCCTGCATTAATTGGACATATTAGCCTATTTGTATTGGGTTCTCGTCTACCTTTTCTGTTGTGCGACATCATTGACATGCAGGTGATAATGTTAATTGCATATAGATATAAACGGATGTTTTGTAATCAATTTGTCATTCTCAATAAATGTCTAACAACACAGCTGACAGCAAGAGTCTGGCGACCTAGGGGCGGACCGCGCCTGACTGCACCCCCCACACACGCAGGCGACAGGCCGCAACGGACGGAATTTTCAAGCGCCAACTGATTTTCATCCGGCCGCTGCGACAGACCTGGCCGGATGAAAAACACCCCAATACACACAGAGGCCGCCTCTTGCCCCGCCCCTTTTCGTTGGCCGGACAAGCCAGGCCTGCAAGTGTATGGCCGGCTTTACAATCCTCTTTACTACCCTTCCCTTTGTACAAGGGTACTATCACTGCTTTCCTCCAGTCCTCTGGTTAACTTTAATTTGTCCATGCTAATTTACATAACCTATGCATTATGTCAACAGCTTCTTCTCCTCCATATCTCAGCATTTCACCTGGGATGTTATCTACTCCAGCAGCTTTGCCCATTTTAAGTCTATTGATTGCTTCTTTTACTTCTTCTCTGCTTATCTGCTTTCATCTACCCTGTTTATTCTACCTCGCTCCATTCCTATGGATGAGATCTTTGCCTTCCCCCTACTCTTTACAGCTAAGCTACTAAAATTATCTTTCCATACTTCCACCACTTCCCCATTCATGTCCCTCATCCTACTACCTGAGACACTCTCAGTCTTCTTCCTGTTGACCACACAGACCTTGCAGTGCCAACTAGGTGGTAGGGCCTTAATACTACTAGACAGGGACAGTTTATAGTGGAAGAATAGGACAGTAAAGTAGAAGGCTCTCTCCCCACCCTCCGGCTAAAAAGACGTACCGGAAAATAGGATTAAGTATAACCTTATGGGTCAGGAATTGTCCACAAGAAAAGTTTTTATAGAGTATAGAAACAATTAGTTTGAAAGGGAAATTACACATGCCTACTGATTAATTCATATTTATCCAATCTCCATCAGATGATCGTCCAGTCTTTTCTTAAACGTATCAATTGAATTACTGTCGACCACCTCCCTTGTATTCACTCGATTAGCCACACTGTATGTGAACAAATTTTGTGTCACATCTAAGGATGCCTTTCTTTAATTAATTTAATTCCATTACCTCGGATTGCAGCAATTTTTTTTAATTGTGAACAGTGCACGGATATCTACTCTGTCAAATCCTTTAAGTTTCTTAACACACTCGAGAAATTGGCCTCCCAACCTCCTTTTCTTTAGTGAGAACACATTTTTGTTTTAATCTATGGCTTGTTTTTCAGTTGCTCTACGCTGCACACACAAGTTTTTTAAAAAAATTCTTGAGATACGAGGACCCGAACTGAACGCCATATTCAAGACGGGGTCTAACAATGAGAGAGAGAGTGTGTGTCTTGAAATGTGTCCTCATATACTGTACACTGTACTGTATTCGTTTTTTTGTTTTAAATTTTATTTATACTCGGTTATATTTGTGAATATTTAGTTGTCAGAGTTTGTCTTTCAGTAGGCTATAATATTCAGTATTCAACATATTTTAGGATTACTTACTTGATTTTGTCCTTCCTCTCTTATAGTTACTAATATGGCAATATTAGCCCAATACATTTCTTTTGACAACATTTACAGTGCCATGAGTAATACAGTCTATCTTATCACTTTATCACCACTCTTATTATTGTAAGCATTACTACCGGTATTTGTTCTGCTCCTCTATTGATGCATTAAAACTCGATCATTACTAGTTTACTACACTTCTCCTTGCTGTTTATGATTCTGACATCGCGTATTTATTGCTCATCCATTTCTCAATAATACCATATAATTGGAAATAAGGTTTTAGGAAAGAACTACATTAACCCACCAGACCCGGTTGGGCTCTAAGAAACCCATAACAAATGCGCCCGCGGAACCCGGTAGGGCTCTGAGGCACCGGCAGCTTGAAAGCCTGTAAGCTTGGTGTGCGAGGCATCTGTCGGACGCATGTAAACAACAGCCGGTTGGACCCACGCCGCGCATCTCCGACCACAAGAAGGAGAGGCGTCGCTTGTTCGTGTGTGGGTGTGTGTTATTGTTAAGTAGTGAAAAGTAGTGAAAAGTGGCTGATATCGCCACAAAGTTCTCTCCACGGAAATCGTCATCACAACTGAACCAGTTGACTTAGAGAGCTCTACTCAACGCCATTCTACAGGTACGAAACACATCTACGCTTGGGGATGCGCGGGAATGCGGAAGCAGTCAAAATAACAAAGATACGGTAGCCTAGGCATAGACGTTTTTCAGCCAAAACCCCGGGTTTCGGGGAAATTATAGAATACAATAGCCGGGGCTGGAGGGTTAATATCCACGCATACATATTATTTATAATATCCCGATTCACAACTTAATTGGGAATACTTAAGGTCTATCTATCTATCTATTGCCAGACGTTATAGATGTTGAATTACGATCATCTCTCTCTCTCCCTTTCTGAGTTGTCTGAAATATGCTTCATGCGTAACTTATCCAGGCATTGAAATATGAATACAAATTTATAACTCGCCATAACTTTGTTAACCCTTTCTGTACCAGCGACGTTTGTAATATTTTATTCTATCCATATTTAGACGATTTTATGCAGCTTAGGAAGATGTTGTAGTTAAAAACGTTTATTGAGATAGTTTGAAGCCTTATAATTGCTAGAGATCCTATCTAAACTGAATAAAATCAAATAGTAGTAGCAAGAAGAAAATACAAAGGATATTGACGGTACGGAAGGGGTTAAGAACCTTTTTTATATATTTATTTACAGCTAGGGTATCAATATAATGAAATGAAAGTAAGTGGTTTAAGTGATTTACAATACACCTACTTCATAACCGTGAGATACTATGAGCCGGACAGTGGAAGAGAGGGAGGAAAGGTGGGGTGGAAGGTAGGAGGTGGAGTGAGGGAGGGGGGTTGGGGAGGTGTGTCTGACGCTGCCAAATTACTATTTCACTGAAATGGTGAAAGCACGATTTGTGCGGCAAACTGTACCTTTCCATACTTCATCTACAGTATTTCCCAGATCTATCATAACATCCATGTCCTTTATAGTGTCTTTCAGTATATCCCTGTATTTTGTTGCATTACATTCTTCATTTAATTTTCTCACATTTATTCTCTCTACCATCAGTTTTCTCTCTTTCCTCTCATATTTCCATCCTTCCTTATCCTCACTTTTGTCAGCACTGTATAGAGGTCTGATCCCGTCAGCATACCTCGTACAGCTTTTGAATCTTTTGTATGATACCCTCGCTCTTACCGCCTTTTATTGGTCTCCCACAAACTAGAGCTGTCATTTGGTAAGAAAATTTTGACTCTTATCAGCTTTGCATTAGGCAAGCACAAAATACAATATCCAATTATCAACTTGATTCAGATTTCAATCAAACCTGTCCGTGCATGTAGCAATATGCCAAAAGTTCTCCAGGGAATAATCCACCATTTACCTGTAAGGTTTTCTGATGGATGGTGATGCATCATTGTACACTGGCTTGACTTGCCATATATATTTCACAGTAGTTCAATGTCTCACCCTCTCCCTCATTGTTCTCACAGTCTTCACCATTCCTTGCAACTCCGTAAATCCTGTGTTACCCCCCCAGATCTCACCATCCCCATCTGTTCATCTACTTCACAGCAGTGACAGTACTCACCATCCCTCTATCCATCACTTACCCACTAGCATTCACTACCTCTCCAGTCCTAAACCTTCCCACAACACTCACCATTCCTTCATCCCATACTACCACCTGTATATTCCGTAAGAAAATATAAATACCTGTATACCATAAAATATATGCTTGCCAAAATAACTATTTAATGGAAGCAAAGGTGCAAATGTGGTTTAGTTGACCGAGTAAGTAATTGCAGCATGAAGGTGTAACTGTGTGTGCCTGACACAACTATGATTGAGAGACTTGCATCAACGCATACACCAGTAATAACTGAAGTACCAGTACTCTTACTTTTATTAGCTACGGTATATAGTATCTTGCCTTCAAAAGAAAAGTAAGGTATCGTACCATATAGCCTAAGCTTAAAATAATGTATTTCTTTTTTAAATTTGTGCCACATAATCAACTAGTAGCTGCAGTAAAAGGCTAAACCAGACTAAAAATGGGTTAAAACAAAGAGTTGACCATGGCAGCAAAGTACTCTGCAGTATACCCCGTGCTTTATCTTTGTACAGTAATTAGAATATACAGTATTACTGTAACATATTTATATCTATCATACTGATGACACAAAACTCTGTCTTGAAAACTGAATAACTGTGGAATTAGAAAATCTATAAAAAAATAAGAATGCAGCATCTGAATAACTACAATACGGTAACTTGCCTGTGGCGGTGGTACGCTCGTTGGGAGGGAACCAGCGTGAGGAGATGAGGGAAGGAGAAGCACCAATTATGATGCCTGCAAAACCATTCAGCACTGCCCCCACATGAGCCAACCTGAGCCATAAGTCATAATAATCAGGAATTATGAAACAATCAGATTTTAGGATGATTCAAACACACATAACAAGAAAATTATATGATAATTTATACCGTAAATTCAACATTGGCAACGACTTGAAGTACATGCCTTCAAATACAATCCCCTTGGAAGATAAAAATAAACTGATTGAGTAGTGTTTTGTATGGTTATTGCATGCGATCATACAATGTATCAAGGAATTGTTGTGCCAACAGTGTGGCTAGTTATTCGTTGTTTGGTATGCTTCCAGCCAGGGCCCCACTGGGGTAAATAAAATAGCAAAACAGCTGGTGGACCTGCCATCCGGGTGAGGGACTGCTCTGGGTCTGCTCCTTCAGTGATAAGGGTCATAATCCACTTGGTGGAAATTGTACTATGGAGTGGGTCAGTGGAGGCATGTCTGGGAGCCTGGAGGCAGCTTCTGCCATGGCCATCCCTTTTGGGGCGCTTCCTCTTGAAGCGGGGCGTCAGATTGATGATGATGAACAGTGATGTATGGGGCTGAGACATGGGCTCTGAAGGCAAAGGAGAGAAGAAAGCTGGATGTGATGGAGATGAGCTGCTTGAGGAATATGTGTGGAGTTACACATAGAGACAGATTGAGGAATGAAGAGATACGTAGGAGAGTTGGGCAGCAGGAACATTTGTCGGTCAGAGTGGACAGAAGGGTGCTGAGCTAGTATGGTCATATTGAACGAATGGAGGTGACCGGTCAACTCAACCAGTAGACCATTTCAACCAGTAGCTCTCAACCAGTACCAAATCAACCAATACGGTTAGGTTAGGTTAGTACTATATTTTGGCACTGGTTTGGTTGGTCTGGGTTAATTTGGCACTGGTTGAGAGCTACTGGTTGAAATGGTCTACTAGTTGAGATGACATGGAGCCACGAATGGAAGATGAAAGGCTTACAAAGAGAATATGTGAGTCAGATACAAGGGGAGATAGAGGGACAGGAAGACCCCCATCGAGATGGAGAGACTGTGTAAGACAAACTTTGGATGATACAGGAATGATTATAGATCAGGCAAGGGAAGTGGTAACAAACAGGAATGAATGGAGAATGCTTGTGAATAGATGAGTGAACACGTGGTCATTTGGGAAAGGGGGTCGGGCGCATGTTGGACTAGATAATAATCCATCAGGCACCTGGCCCGGGGAGCCAGTATATATGAAGGGTGCGCCTGGAAGTGTGGTGGGCGGGCTTGTGGTTTTGGCTACGCAGCCTACGCTGAATGTCTGCCTGCTGAGACCGGAACATCTTCGGGTGGTTGGGTGCCGGGGGAGTGCTGGAGGGACCTTGGTAACCCTGGTCTCTGGGTCTTTTCCTGGGTGACATAGATGTGTGTGAATTTGTATTTTGTTATTGTGTGTTCATTGTTTTCTGTTGTGTTGTCCCTATTCGGGCTCTGTTTTGAGGGCCCCCCCCTCCCCCCAAAAAAATAGGGAGTAAATACCGTACATAATACATTCAGACAGACCAATGGTTCATTAATTATATTTTTTAAATTGGCAAAACCAACCAACCAAAACCAACTAATCCCAAGGAATATAAGTGAGACTGGTAGGCTAATCCATAAGATAAAGAGCTTTGAGCCCTCAGCAGGAAAAGTGCCCAATTCCGGGCATTTGGATGCTTAGTTCCAACCATACAGATTATACAGTATAAATATACTGTACTTAACCCCTCCTACGAACTATGTACACTACAAGTGATAGGAATGCTAAATCCCTACACCTATATAGTTAACACCCAGTATAATCAACTTACACTGTAAATGTAAATTCATCCGTACTGATGCACCGCACTGCTGTTCCCAAGCCCAGCAGAACTCCTGTTATCTGCATGGCTACACGGATACCTGTACAAATTATATTTACCATTACAATTTTGAAAGGGAATTGCGTAACTGATAATAAATAATCAATACAGATAACTGCACACATTTTACATACTGTTGTGAGCGCTAATAGCTATTCATCCATTTGAATCAGTGTCGAAAACAAATTAAATATTATAATACTTTATCTATCTATAGCTAGACACCTTCATCCCCGAGTGAGTGGCTACAAATGAATCGCCTTCCTTTTCCCAGGCAATACATATAATTATCTACCTTGTTTTCAAGGGATAGTTGCTAGCCCAACTGCCCATAGTGGATACATTTTATTATACATTATTAAGAACTTGGCTTTAACCTCTGAAGTGCGCATGGGGGTAATTGGAAACGTCCCCCTGTGCTGACGTATTTGAGGTGTTTCCGTCACTAAAATATTTATTGTGCCATTAATAGCATTAATACTTATCCATATGCGCCTATTATGGGTTGATTATAAAGGTATTAACCTGAAACAACAATAAAACGAGTGAAAACAGCGTTTGGATGGTCAAAATCGGAGATATAGCCCGCGAGTTGTATAATGTATGGGTGAGGCAAACTGCTTTCCCGCCAATTTCCCCCAAGGCCACTGAGACACAGTCGATCGATACTCTCTCTCTCTCTCTCTTGCACTCGCTTGCCATCAGTGATGACAACACCCTGCTTGCAACTCGCTAATGTTAGCACGAAAATATACCTCAGAATAAGGGAATAACAGGGAAAATAGGTGATAACTGAAGGAGAGGAGGAAAGTGGGGAAGGAGGGGAGGTAGAGGACTGAGATTTTGCATGGCCCAGGGGCAAAAAAAAAATAAAAAAATAAAAATAATGTTTTTTTTTTTTTTTTCGATGTCAAAAGTTGATTTTTTTTTTCACTCACTCATAAGAGTCTCCCCGCAGTCCGCCGGGGGAACTCTTAAGAGTCTCCCCGCAGTTCCCGGGTTA
This sequence comes from Lithodes maja, assembly GCA_037953745.1. NCBI lineage: Eukaryota > Metazoa > Arthropoda > Malacostraca > Decapoda > Lithodidae > Lithodes > Lithodes maja. The sequence goes on along the minus strand of JBAKBP010033669.1, from coordinate 6,078 downwards.
AAGGCTCAAAGATTCTAATGGGTGTAACGTTATTAGTGCTCATTACCATACAATTATATATTTGTCAGAATTGCTAAACAATAGAAATATTAATGCTCATAATCACACATACAGTATATCTATCTATCTACAGTATCTATTTCCTGACGCCGTGATCCCCGAAGGGGTGGCCACGAACGAACCGCCCCATTCACCTCTGTCCCCAGTCAGTCGACGCCCCTCCCCCCAACCAGCACCGCCTTCGTTCATGTACTTCCTCACTCCATCCTTCCACCTCTCATTCGGTCTACCTCTCCCTTTCTGTCCCTCCACCTCGCTCTCGTACACCCTCTTAGTCATTCTCTCGCTTTCCATACGTTCCATATGGCCGAACCATCTCAAGTTGTTCCTTTTCACACTTTCCAGCACATCTACCTCCACACCACACCTCCTTCTTACTTCCTCATTAGTCTGTCTATCCCTCCATGTAACTCCGCACGCACTCCTTTAAGTAATTCATTTCCACTGCTCTCACTCTTGGTCTGAGTCTCTCAACCAACGTCCATGCTTCGCTTCCGTAAGTCAGTGTCGGGATTACCACACTGTCATGCAAGGACTTCTTCACTTCCATACTGACCACCCTATTTCTTGTTACTGCTTTTAGCGTTCCTACAACCCTCTTCCCCTGTTGTACCCTCTCCCGAACTTCTTCATCCATAGTGCCATCTTTACTCAACACACTGCCCAGATACTTAAAAGAGTTGACGACCTCCATAGCCTGACCATTCAGCTTCACCTCACACTCTGTGACTTTACCCCTTTCGAAGACCATAACCTTGCTCTTCCCCGCATTTACCTTCAAATTCCTTTTTTTGCACACTGTTCCAAACTCATTTACCAGACCCTGCAACTCCCATTCATTATCACTCATCAGAACTGTATCATCCGCAAACAGCAATATAGGTAGCTTCCACTCAATTCCCTCCCTTTTCAGCAATACACCAACATCCACTGATCTTGATAGTATTTCTTTTATGACTCCATCCATATATACAGTAAACAACCACAGGGACATCACACACCCCTGTTTCAAACCAACATTCAGGTCAAAGAACTCGCTCTGCTCACTCTCCACACGTACTGCCACCTTTGCACCCTCATACATGCTCTTCACTGCTTTCAGCAACTTGCCCTCTACTCCATATATTCTATGTACTTTCCACAAACCACCTCTATCCACTCTGTCATAGGCCTTCTCCAGTATACATTCAGTATACTGTACTTTTAACAGTTCTCAAAGCTTCTTCTTGGACCATATATTTGGGGGTTCATCTAGCATAATTTGTTGGTTTTCTATGTGTATCAAGAAGACAAAAAGCAATGCTGCCTGTAACAAATGTCCTCCCCAAAGTTGAAAGAGTGACAGGGAGCCAAATTCAAGGTATAGTATGTTCAAGTCAAAATGTCTGGACACACAGAACTGGAAGCAGTTTAAGTCATAGGATGAGGGAAAGAGTTCCAGAGTTTACCTGTTGAGTAGAAGAAAGACTGGGAATATCAAATGATTCTGTGAATATTGCTCATCAGCTTTTGTCATATAATTTTGGCATACAACAATGATATGATTCAGTTTAGGAAAGATCTGTAGCAGTCAAAGGGTTAATTATTATTTGTGTTCTATGTCTCAACCGCTGCAGCGAACCCCTAAATTACTTGGCATAACACATGACATTTACTCCACACATAGAAAACACAAACACCAGAGCCTTACAAAACTAAACGCCCTCAGAACCCTCACAGTCAAGGACTTTGGCCAACAAAAAGAATAACTGTCCATACTTTACAAACAGTACATCCGCACAACCATACACTATGCTTCCCAAGACTGGTCACCCTGCACCTCAACCACAAACATAAGGAAACTACAAACCGCTAAGAATAAACACCTCAAAATCACAACAGGACGCACACATACCACAAACACAAATCACATACATTCAGAAACACACAGATCCTCCCCTTGAAGACCCATTTAGACATGATATTAACATAGTAATAATCTTCAGCCCACAACCCACTCCCTAACACATCCCCCATCCCCACCTCGAGACATGAAACAAACACCTGGCCATTATTTCAACCACATATATATCAACATCCTACCCACACCTCCAAACACCAACATACACAAGCACATACATACACACCTTACCCCAAAAAACATCAACAACAGACCACACAACACAATCCTAAACTCTCAACCTCCGAAGATTAACCTATCGGAAAACACGCTTCCCAGAGAAACCCGAGTCACACTTGCACGCCACAGTTCCGGCCACCACCCGTCCTTACAAGATTACAAACACAGAATAGATCCTACTCAAGACCCTTCTTGTCCCCGCTGCCAACATCCCTGACACCACAGAACACTTAATACTCCACTGCCCAGCAGACATAACTTCAACATAACTTCACTCAGAGATCTCTGGACCCACCCGAGGGAGGTGGCAGACTACCTGGACGCAGCGGGATTCCCATAAAAGGGAATCTTGGGGCTACTACAACAATAACAATGTCTCAACTGCAGGATTGTAGGGTGTTTTGTACTGTAGCCTGTAACTTTTGCGAGGCCCTGAGATTATCAATTGAAGTTTCGAGATGTTGGGTGCTTCGTATGTGTCACACTAGTGACAGTGGAACTTCAAGGTTTTGGTTGCTTCCTTTCTGCCACACTAAATGACGACACCATAGGCTACTCATATACGTCACTTGATTTGGAGAGAGCAGCTATACACCCGTTCACAGTATCTTCGAATATAGCTGGGCATCTTCTATGCTATGAATTGGTGACGATAAAGGGAGTTTTATCTTGACGTATCGGTGTATCCAGGATATTTGTAGAACAGCAGTAGCGATCAGATCACCTGGTCTGCAGTCCACCACGCTATCCACTGTGCTATCGCCACCCCCATTTACATCTATATATCGTTGATTCCTAGATCTCCTTTAGGACCTTTATACAAATATGTATACATATTTTTTAAGACTGAATGATCTACAGGAAGCACAGTTTTAGTCTCATTCTAATTGGCAGCATTACAGGCAACTCTGTTTTGGGCTGACTGGGTGCATGACACGTTCTTAAACAGTACTTGACCCCATGTCTTTATAGGTCCAACCTTTTGCACAGCTCCCTCCTAGTTCACAAACCTGCATCTATTCGTCCATTATCCATTATCAACATAGGCCCAAATCAACCAAGCCGTCGTGCACACCTTTTCTCTGTTGCTCCTATTACCCACCCGTTTTCGTAGTTCCTCACTAGTTGCCAATACCTTATATTTGGAATCAACTTCACATATCTATCTCACCATTCTCATTTCATTATGTTCCATTTCGTTAAGATGTATCTGCCATTTTAACAGGTCATATTTTGCATGAATAATACACGATTCCCTTCAAGCAAAGTGAGTAGTGGTCGTTCCCTAGCCTGCCTGGCCGAACAGCCCCGTGCAAAGTGAGTTTCTCTCATGGTAAAAAGAAGCAAAAGCTCTTTGAACTTTCCCCAGTCGCATCTAACTTTCATTATATCGGTCCCACCATCGACTGAAATGGTATCACACAAGCAATAGAACTCGATCACACAGTACAAAGGAGTACAAAGTAGTACAAAGGAAATCAAGCAACAACAGGTCTAGTGACCCTTCTAGGCTGCTTGTCCTCCAAAACACTGAGGATCAAGTTTCCAAACAGTGGTTTAGAGTGGGTAAGGGAACATTGGAAAGGGAACTAATGTCCGTGGCAGGATTAGTAAGTTAGTAGGGGACAGATGGGTTAGTAACTGAGGGGTGGATAAAATAAAGTTATTCATTTACAAACGTAGTCAGTCGCGGGTTTGATGCGAGATATTTGTCTAGGCGGAGTTTAAATGAATCAACGGTGCTACAGTCTATAACGTCTCGGGGAAGCCCATTCCACAAGTTGACAACTCGATTGAAGAAGAAATTCTTAGATTCGTGTGAGTTAAAAGATTTACCAATAATTTTGCAACCGTTTCCCCGTGTGTAATTAGATTGGTCGATAGTGAAGTACTTACTACAGTTCATATTGTCGATGCCTTTGATGATTTTGAACACTTGAATTAAGTCACCTCTTAATCTGCACCGGGTTAAAGGAAATCGATTTAATTCTCTAAGACGCTCCTCGTATGGTTTGTTCTTTAGGCTAGGTATCATTTTGGTAACTCTACGTTGAACTCGTTCTAGCTTGTTTATATCTTTTTGGTAATATGGACACCAGGATTGAACGCAGTATTCCAGAAGAGGGCGGACTAAGGAATTGTAAAGGGTTAGGATAACTTCTTTGGATTTATGCTCAAATGACCTGCCTATAAAGCCAATTATTTTGTTTGCCTTCTTAACAACTTCTGAACATGGTTGACTCGGTTTTAAGTTACTCGATATTGTTACTCCCAGATCGGTTTCTCTGTTTACATTCTTAAGCTGAGCGTCATTCATCGAATAGTTTGCTTTCTCATTTAGGTATCCGATATGTAGTTGTTGTTGTTGTTGTTGTTCCCCAAGCTGCCTGGCCGAACAGCCCCAAGGCCCCGAGCAAGGCCAAGGCCATAACCGAGCGCCCCCACAGAACCCTCCCCGCCGACCACAATAAAGCCTGGGTGACCGAAGCCACTCCATGGCGGGGAGCTGAGGAGGGTGCGGAAATGCCCGGGAAACCAAAGCCCCACCCAGGGCTCTGTGTCCCTCAGCAATTATGAAGAGAAAGTTGAGGGGCAAGGGAAAAATGTGACGCTTTGGCTTCCAATCTTGGTAGATTGGGAGGTCAATCCACGTTAGAGATGCCGTCACTTGAGATCTAGAAATATATAAGTAAAAGGAACAGTCAGAGTAAGCTATGGATATGGCAGAGATTGCTCAGTTCTCACTCTGATAGACCAGCCCATCACCACATGACTAGAACCCAACCCTCTCAGCATCAGCTAGGAAAGGCCCTAGAAAGCCGCCTTTGGCGGGGGGATAGCTCCCCTATTTCAACCCTTTTCGGGGTTGGGCACCCGCCGTCCGATATGTAGTACTTTACATGTATCCGCATTGAAACTCATTTGCCAAATTTGGGCCCAACATGACAATTTATCTAGATTGTGTTGCATATCGTCAACTTGTTCTTTTGAGAGTACGCTATTTGCAATTTTTGTATCGTCAGCAAATTTTGAGATTGTACAGGTGAGACCCTCATCTATGTCGTTGATGTAAATTAGAAAGAGAATTGGTCCTAGTACCGATCCCTGGGGTACCCCGCTACTTACATTGGTCCATTTAGATGCCTTACCGTTTATGACTACTCTTTGCTTTCTGTCGCTGAGCCAATTTTCTATCCATTTCAACACACCTTCTTGTATTCCATGTGCTTTTAGTTTTAGCAGTAAACGTTTGTGGGGAACTTTGACAAAGGCCCTTTGAAAATCAAGGTATATAATATCTACAGTTTTACTCTTATTGTAGAGGTTGAGGATATCGTGGAAGAGGTTTGTTAACCCTCCAGACCAGGAAGGGCTCTTGAACGCCCATAACAAACTCGGCCCGCGCAACCCGGAAGGGCTTTTGAACGCCCATTGCTTGCGTACGTGCTTTCGAATGCCGCGCGTAAATTTTTGGTATCGTGGGAGGGTAGGTGGCGCCACCAGATGTAAACTATGCCACAGCAACAGTATCTACCCCGACGCCATCATGGATAGTACGCCAAATAGTGATTCCACTGTGTCCGATACCGTGCTCCCTACGACGCCCGCCCTAGTTCGTTGCGCCTTACCCCGACGCCATCGCCTAAATGTGTTATCTCCCGGAGGTATTGAGACTTTATGAGCGTGCTGATGCACAGCATAATGTTGTTGATGAAGGCAGTGATAACTCGGCTGATTATCAGTCGAGTGATTATGGCGATGAGAGTGACAAAGACGAGCAATTCGTGGGATTTGCGAGTGAACATGAGAGTGATGAGAGTCATGAAGGTGATGTACCAGCTTTTGAGGAAGCTGTTTTACCTGAAGACAGTGAATTGCAGAGAGTGAGTGAGTGGGAG